>JAFBJT010110665.1:19814-51910 GCA_016785325.1 Chascanopsetta lugubris | reverse complement strand
AAAGCACTCTGCATTTTTGTAAAGTTCATTCATTACAACAAATATTCAAACATGTAGTAAATATAAGGGAATACCACAACATCCATTCGTTCTAGGCTCTACTGAGACAATACTCACTGCTACAGCTGCCCAGGTTGAAATCTGACCTATTGCCCTCCTCTGTCAATCGCCCCGCTTTTGACCCTGTCATATCAAATGAAGGACAGATTCTAAATAAGATCAAATGAAATTTAACAGAAAAGATAAAATATTGTTAGTATCCCTACTTGTTGTAGTGTCAATGTAAGCTAAGTGCCATGAATCGTGGGATGACATTAGAAACTGTCATGTCATGTCATCTTCAACCGCTTATCCAGTTTTCTGGGTCATTGGGTATTTCGACCCGCACACATAGGGCCATTGGGGGTATCAGTGTCAGGCCCAGTGTCACTGCAGCAGGGTCCAAGTGGGATTCGAACTATTGACATTCACATTCAAAAGTGACTGCTCTAACCATTGAGCCACAGCCACCCCATCATTAGAAAATGACCCAAAACATCTTAAATATTAGGATTTTTCAACAAAACAGTTTAATATGAGATAAAATAAAGTGAAACTAGGTTTAAACTATAAATCTATGAAAGTACACATTCATTTAAAACAAATGGCTAGGTGTGGTTTCTTACAATTTGATTCACAACTTTTCCCTGAGGACAAAAGTTAAAGTCGCCCTGATACCAATCTCACTGACCTTCAGTATGAAAGCCTTTGGCAGCACCTGGGATTGTTCACCCACAGCAACATTAACTTTACGGCAACAGCTAAACGATGTAATCAAGAAATCACATGCCAATAAAACTAAATAACTACAGATGTATAGAGGTAGGTCAAGTTAGCAATATGAACATCGCATGCATGAACTGACATTTCGTAAAACCACCTCACGCAATTTCCGGGTATTTCTTAACAAAAGCTGTAAAACGTCTGCTTTGATGTTTTAGAGTTTTCCAACCTCTCCGTCTCGCCCTGTCCTCAGCAGCACCAGGTAATGGAGGGAGGTGCACAGCCCCACTGACAGCCCCCTCTGAGACAGCTACTGGAACCAAGCCCAAGTGGCACAATTAGTGAAGGTTTCCCATGACTTGAGATTACCCCTTAAATAACTTGTAAACAGAATGCCACTGTGTTTGTTGTTGTTTTTTTCATAGGGGTGGAGAAATATGTACAACATGAGGGGACCAAAGGTAGAAAGCAGACAATGAGGGGAGATTGGGGACCTGCTTGTTGTGAGAGTAATAGGCAAACAGCTCAGCATCTCTCTCTGGTAAGAGTGAAGCTATAATTGGCATTTGCTGCTCACTAGGAAATATCCTGACACATCACCCCTGATAAATGAAGTGGATCTACTGTTCCCATTTTCTGCATGAAGGAGGGGGAAAAAATCAAAAAGGTCTCATCATTTCAATCCCATTATCTAAAATGAGCCCCCATGGCAATGACATGAGGTGCTTAGAAGAACATCAACAGTGATTGTGTAACGGTCGCCGCAAATAGGAGTGTCCCCCATTAGGGGTGATGTACAAACACAACACAACTATAACACTAACAGCCAGAGCTCATCGTTCAAGGTAGTCTTTCATGCAGATTCTCAAGGAGTTGCAGCCTCGAGTCTCAGTGAGCAATTGTAACATTTGAATCTACTCTCCGAGCATCAAATAATAATGATAATAATAATAATTTGTATTTTATTTTATTTTATTTATTTTATTTTATTTAGGAAACTTTTCAGATCAAAGACTACTCAGACAAAGAAGAACTATCCAAACATATCAGCCATTATTTAGACAAAAAAAAACATAACTTTTTAAGATTGTTTTTTAAATTTGGGATCTGTCCAATCTACCTCCATTTTTGCAGATAGCCAGAGCATTGACTCTCAACTGGTGACCCACTTTGGGGTCGTAATCCCGTTTTCTGTGGGTTACGGACCATTGACTGAGAAAAAAAACGTTTGCAAAAAAAAATGTTTTTCAAAGTCTGCACATATGCTAATTGACCATAGCAAGTTGACACTGACTACATTTAAGTGCAAAGTAAAAAGGGAATATTTCCCTCTCCAGCATCGCCACTTGCTGTTCATGTTTGATTGTCATTTGAGTAGTTTAAAATTTTCCTCAATTTGGGTTGCGGCCTGTCATTAAGGAGGTGATGGCGGGTCCCGAACCAAGGTTGCACACCACTGCGCTAGAGGGTGATCGAGGCCTATTTTGTGACTCATATTATTCATAATTATATACAGTCTGTGGATATGATCAAAAGCAATATTAAGGTATTTTTAAGTATACAGTCAATGCAACCAGTGCAAAATGCTACCATGATGAGCTCTACCTGAAAGCGATCTCCATCTTAGCTCTTTCTATTACCACACACCTGTTTGCACAGCCCTTATGAAAAGCTACTGTTGTTATCAGGATATACATTTACAGATTTTTCTCAGTACTGTCGGTTGAGGTGGAATCTAGCCATTTCAACTGTATGATACAATATATTAAAACAGCTAGATAGTTTCAATGATGCAGCTGATCAGAGCACATTAACAACACCATACATATTTAATGTGCTGCCTGAGGCCGTGCCTGAAACGAGACACACAAGCTGAATCCAATGTCAAAGAGAGGCAGAATCTCTGTGAGCTTTTATAAAACTGAGAGGAAAATGAATTCACAATAGTAGAAAAATGTACTGAGGTTCCACTTTACATTTTCTAATGTGCCATTCTTGCTTCTATTGAATCCTGAAGAATACAAGAGGATGATGAAAAAACATTAATAATCAAACAACATCTAAATCTTAAATGTGTTGATATTATAAGACCGTATATGAGTCATTTCATACGGTCTGGCTCTAATAATGATTTGTCTGCATAACTGCCTACAAATACACAATACATTTAGCAAATATTCTCCTCAACAATATAATGACTTTTTTTTTCATATTAAATATTTTGTGTGACCGACAGTCTAGAGCACTGAGATATTGAACATAACAAAAATACCAAATGCAATAAAAAATGAAAAATAAGAAACTGGATCATTCAAGTTTTTGCCAATTAGTCAAACATTACATTAAAATCAAGTTAGATTTGAATATTTCAAATGGTTTTTTTTGCAACTACATGTGTTAGATTGTGTGGATAAGCCAGGAGCCAATTTTCTCTCACATATACAGAAGAAACAGAGGTAAAGGTAAATAATCATAGACTGGTGGATGAGGAACGCTGTTTTTGTTTTTCCTCTGAATGAAACACGTCCCCTCTCCTCATGCTACTCGGGCAGGTTGTGTCAGGATTATAATTCCTACCTTTGCTTTGGGAGATAGTTTAATTAGGTGCCGTTTTACCTATTCGAAGGGTAGAAATCATCAAATTAAAGCAGCAGAGGCCATTTGAGAGGATTCATTTCTTCAATTAAAGGCCAGCAGTTACGTGGCGACTATGCAGCTTTGTGAAGTTTTGAGGCAAAGACGAAATGACGCATGCGCTTCACTTACTCCACCAACTGTAATAGAGTTAGCAGCGGTGCAGCCTTCAGTCAGACTCAGTTCCACAAGAAGCGCACACTGTAAACCACTCAATAAGTTTGACCATTAAAAGCAAGTCAACCGTAGTGTATTTTCGACCTATGATTTGTCACTGTTGTCCAAAATTGGGGGAAACACATGGGCTGGCAGCAGCAGTGGGTGAAATCAGGTTACTTCACACTGTGAAATTTCCCATGAAGCAAAACTTTACTCTCACAGCCGAACAGCACAAAGTCTAATTACCTGTGCTGGGTCAGCGTTCTCGCTGCGCTACACAAACTCCCACTAAACAAAGTAATGACCCTCCTCTCCCTCCAAACATTTGTGTTTTTCTCTCAGTCATTTTTTATCCGAAGGAATTGTTTTCGTCTTTGATGAACAAAGTCTGATGAAGAAAACAATCATGCATCCACATCATTAATCATAAACAGCTTTATCTTAAAGAATTACTGTTAGGTCAGCCCTTTTGACAGTGTTATATCAGAAAGAATAATTGTCTTCGTTATCTAGAATAAACGTTTGATTTTATGAGAACTGTATTGTGTGTTACGCGTTTCATGACGTGTTTTAACAATAACATCTGGCCCTAATCATATTATATTTATAGACTTGACAAATTGAGTTTCAAGTGTTCTGACAATGCATCACAGAAAAATCAATATGCAGTATGTGTACATTCTGTTCAAAGGTCCTTGACAGTAAGAACCCGGGCACCAAAGAATGATGATGTACAATTCCTGCCCTACCATAAAAACAAAAACCTTATCAACAACAAGTCTTGAAATTTGAGGAAGATACAGGCAATAACGTCAATGTCCATGAGAGTGATTCCCATCAAAAACACCTCAAAACTGGTTTTGCTGTGACTTGTACGCTAACACGACAGGCAAGAGTTTCCTTGGCCTCGTCCACACGGAGACGAGTTTAGGAGAATCCACTAAAGTCTGTGAACGTATGGGAGTTTCATCCACACGCTGTCGGAGAGTACAAAGTCAGAATACGCTACTTTTTGAAACCAGGTCCCAGAGAGATCAAATGTAAAGATGCCATTGTGTCTATCTACAACACGATGCATCTTCTCACCAACAGTGATGCCATAGCCCCAACTTGCGCTAAACCACCACCACCAAGAACAACAACAATGGCGGATACCTTGTTGTCCAATGTGACCAGGAGGAGAAGCTCTACCTCATCGTCGGTCCACACGAATGTCTCTTGTCCCGCTTGTGTATTCTTTGCCCGGTAACGATATACTACGTTCTTAGCGGTTTCATGTGGACGACCACATTTATTGATACAATACCGTGTTTACAGACTTCGTCTTCCTAAATCCTAAAGCATTGTCATGTGGCTTGTGCAGCCAAACCAGAGCTGGGAGGCAAGTGCAGCTCAGCCTTAGTGAGGTACCTAGTCTCGCATGCTTAAATGAAACCCTCGTCGATCCACAATGTTCACTTGTCCTGCCATAACCAATCAGGAAACAGCGATGGCGAGAGTGGTGACGATGTCAGCACTGCTGATGTCAGAGATGCGACTCTTGGTAACGGCTCTCCAGCCGAGCGCCAACAAGTACAGGGAGTTCACTCGTCTTGGCCGCCAGACTAGAAATACTCCCTAACCTCCCCCGAATCAGGGCAAACCACAATGTGGTGCAATCGATAGACTGCACAGTGCAGTGTTTGCAACGTGAACACATTGAACATATGGCATTGTGTGCATGTAGTGATCAGTTGGTCATTGGACTTTCAGCACCCTCATTAAAACTCTGCCTACGAGTGCGGCAAATGTCAAGTTTCCACTCTGCGAGCTTTACGTACCAGCGACACGGGCTGATGAAAATGATGGCGTGGTGGCGGCTCGGCATTTCAAAAGGGACTGGTTCTCGCCTCGTAATGATGAAGCACCGTTTGTGGCGGACAGTGTCCAGCTGCACCCGGTGAATGGGAGGTTCGGGGCAAAAATGGATCAGATGTATCTTTTTTTATTTTTATTTTTTTGCACAAGCGCTGGCAACAACCACAAACCAGTGCATCAGAGGCAGGGTGATTACCATTTTAATGACGGTAGCAGCACGACTGAACGGGACTCCGTTCACATGGCATGTGCATGCAAGTGTTGGATCATAGTAAGTCTTTTTGTTCACTCACATCTCAAATATCTGGGTAGATCAAAACACACTTCAATCACTTCATCGCATCTATGTCAGAAAACTATGAATAAATGATATACTACAAACCAGTATGTGGCTGAAATGACACTTCAGAGGTTTTGAATGGGGGAGGGAGGGAGAGGGGGTGGTCAGACCTAAAAAATGGCAAGTAAGAGTCCTAATTGTCTCCTTTCTTTGCCCTTACAGCTGGTGAGTGAGCAACAAGAGAGCCGCCCGCTTTTGAGCCCTTCCATTGACGATTTCCTCTGCGAGACCAAATGTGATGGGGTTTCCCGCCCAGTGACGTCCAACACAGCCGGTACTGTCATTCTTCAGTCTATGGAAACTCTAACCAGCCAGTGGCATTTGAAGTTGTATTTTAATGGTGTTTGATTGGCTGCTTAATATTTCCTTTGACTGCCATCACAATGCTCTTTGTGAAAATATGGAAATGGAACAGAATGGTGACAGAACCATTTTCCAGTTGACCGATTATGTCGCGGAAGAAACGACTGACAAGCAAGTTCGCTATATTTAAGCTAGCAGCTAACTGGGTTCCATGTCCAGGTGGTGCCAGGTGAAGTGAGCAACTGAATTGAGCAACGCTTTGTGCAGGCTTCACGTTTTACAGAGATAAGAGGTAGACGTTGCGGGTGACACTGCTGTAGCTCTGTGTGTAGTATTAAATGCTTATTGACTTTGGGGTCAAAGCTTTGGCAGAAACTCTGGGGCATGGGCAGGAAGGATCAGGGCCAGTTTGAGTATGGTTAATTGTTTACAAACTAGAGTAATCCAACTTTTGTGCATTATCTGTTTTTTGTAGTCCAGTTGAGTCAATCAGACTTCAAATTTGAGTCTAACACGTTTACGTGTAATTCGATAGTATTGTGTTAGTAGTACAAACAGAATATTTGATATCTGATTTGTCTTGGATTATGCAAATGTATTAACTGTCACTTCATACCCACATATATGACATACCCATTTATGGCAAACGGAATGCAACAAATGATTGAATCGTGTTCCCAATATTCACGAGCGTCGGACATAATAATTGCCTCAGATGTGTGAATTATAGCCCCTGTGTGGTCCTTTATGTAGAGCGACCCCAGTTCCACCACTGCTGAGTTCAGTGCTTCATTGAAGAGTCGAAAATATCATGTCAGCGCTGAGTCACGTTGTGATAGCGGTAAGACCACATAGGCAGAGATTTTCTACCATTACAACACTTTTCACAGTGCTTTATTCGAATGAAAAGGGGTAAAAAATGCCACGTTTAACTGTCATTTAGAGTCACAGTGGCTCCTCCATCTTCTCTTCCTGCCTGGGGCTCAGCTCCTCTCATCTCACACACACACACACACACACACTCAGACGCAGAGCAGACAGTTGAGCGGCGACACTGAGACAGAGAACCAGGTGAAGTTAAGACCGTGTTGTACTCAAGTCGATGGTAACTCAGCAATGATCAAACGAAAAATAGATCAATTACTTTTCCCCATTTCCTTAGTCTGCAGTTAATGTCGCATATGATCGCACAAAAAGATTAAACAAAAAAAGGACGAGACAACTCAATGTCTTTGTTTGGTTCTCGTTTTGAAGGAACGGTGTGTAGACTTTAATGACATCTGGTGGTGAAGTTGTTGCAGCTGGAGATCCCTCATGTCTCACTTCCAGTGAAACTGTATAGGGCACATGTGTCAAACCCGTGGCCCGTGGATAAAATGTGGCCCCAAAAGATCCTTTGATGTGGCCCGCGAGAGCTAAAAGGGGGTATGATCGTCTAAAAACAAAACTCTATAACATACATTTCCCAAGAACTCTAGTAGAGTACACATGCCACGTGTTAGGTGTAAAAATATATTCGGTGTGTTTACAGGTGTAACATGTATGGAAAGGCATATGCAGTATTTGTTACTGCAATAAATAATAGATTAAGAAATAATAATCAAAGGTGAGGACAGTGATTTTGCAATATATTGGGTGGTAATCACATTTAGTCCCCCGCTATTAAATAAAACTTGGATTTGATTTGACTTGATTTGATGTTGGAGAACCTATAGAAGCCCTCAGTTATTAGAAACTGAAAAGGTGTTTGCTTCGTTCATCTCATGCTACTGTGAAATCAGTGTGAAGCAACATGGTGCCTCCATGGGCCACAACAAGTTACACTTCAATATCCTGAAATATGTTAGTCCCTGAGAATGTCAACACTGTTCTAAATGCACAGTCAGCGAAAAGGGGATGACATTCGTACACCTGCAGCTTTGTATAAGATATATTGATTATAAAGACTGAATTCTGCAGAGAAATGAAAATGCAGAAACAGGGTGAAACCAGGAGCGGATTCATTGAAAGCTGCGACTTGAACACGCGCCAAGTGACATGATGGTTTCCACACGGATGGGACCTTGATCACCGAGCTGCGCTGTTGTTTGAATTCTGATTCGTGGAGGCAGACTGCACAGCTGACGCGTGTCATCTCTGAACTGTCCGCCCACTGAGCTCATCCAGTCAGCTGAAGTCTGGAGGAATTCTCGACCTTCTGTCTCTGCGAAGCCTCCCGCCGTCAGTGTCACAGGTCCGACGTCGACCGGCAGAATGTCGTCTGCGCACAGGCTCTTAAAAAAGGTGCGGGAGCATCAAATCGGCGCTGGTTCAACACTGTGTACACGTTATCGACATGTTTACGTGGTTTACGCCGACTGCTCGAAATTCTGCTCTTCCGCAGTCCCGCACCTTTGAAGTGGATTTTCGGCTTAAGCGTCTGTCAGTCAGTTTTCATACAGGGATGGACCGGCATCGCTTCCCGCGCGAAGTAACACAAAACAGGAATTAGCGCGCAAAAGATAAATTGATAATGAATGATAATTAACAGCTCAATATGCTAATCCACACGAGACCTGTTCTCTCTCTCTCTCTCTCTCTCTCAAACACACTCATTTTCAGCTAGTTAACAGAGATAGAGGGATTGCAGCATCCCACATACATACATTAAAACATTGGTGTAGGTTTTTCCTATTCCATCTCTGCCTGTAGAAAAGGAGATAATTTTTTTTTAATCCACATTCGGGCTGACATCTCTCCTTCAGTTCATACAGCGAACATCTATCACGTAACATGTTCAGGTTATTCATTACAAGCCATTTCAGCCGGAAACTAATTCATTCAAGCAAAGGCTCTCGGTGTAAAGGCCTCGAGCCTCCCACTCTGTCAGAATATGCTTCTCCGCAGAGAAGCTGAAAAAAAGTTTCTCTTGGATCAGACACGAGCCAGAATAGAAGATATGAAATGTTCATGTAAATCAAAGACGACACAACCTGTTTGAATTACCAATGTTATTTTTCGCAATAACCAAGTGACACCTTTTGGTTTTTCAAAATAAACTGATCACAGAAGACAGATGAAATACGTAAATCATGACAATGAGATTGACGTACATTCACATGAAGTGTAAAAACACAAATAGCACCTCAGATTTCCAAACCTTCTCTAAGTAATCTTTCTAATCTAAATAGTATAGTTTTATAGTTATCCAACGCCAAAGTCCCTGTTATCGAATGTTATCTGATGTATCAAATTCAGTATTGAGAATCTCAGAATTGTCAATGATGACAAACTGATGTCATGAAATTTTATTGTGACATCTCCATCTTCCTAGTAATGTTGTTCCATCATATTTTCCCTGATTTCTCTCAGTTATTGTTAATACAATCACCCTCACCCACGTGTTTGCTCAGTATGAGTGCAGGGCCACCACACAGCTGCTCATAAATCCTTCGATAAACACAAACTCAACCTGTTCTGAAGAAAAATATCAAGTGCATGGCACATTTTTTTCCAAGTCTCATCATTTCATGATAAGTCAAGGGTGCAGAAACATTTATGGCATCATTGCCTTTTCATGAACAGCTTGCTGTTTTGAGCAGATGCTGGAAACTCTTCGGGCAACCTTCTTCTCAAGTGTGTCTTCCTTGATTTCTGATTGTATTTCACAATTGAAGTGAAAAAGTCAGGGAGAGACAAGTTTACTCTGTAATTATGCAAAGATTTCACGCGCCAACAGCTCTCAGTCGGTTGTCACGAAACAGCAGCACCCCAATCATGCACTCAAGTTATTTTTTGGGGTTTGGAACATGCAGTGCACAAGTGGTGCAGTGGGAGTCCTTAGAAAGGAGCAAGGAAACTTTCTATGTCCCTAAATTAACACTGCGCTAGGAGGCAATTTAACTCTGGAGCTGATAGCGTACCAGAAGTTGACTTTGAGACAAAATGAGCCACACACTGTCTTTGGTGTAAGTGTTTCCAAATGAACAATAAACTTCAAAACAACCTGATCATCGTACTGCTTATATAAATCAATACCATTTGTGTGCGTAAGTATATACATAACCTAATAAGGTGATGTTCACATTGGATACAATTAATCAATGTCAGGCAAAATACCGGTAGTTGAAATGATTGTTGTATCAGTCATTCATTGTTCGATACAAGTTCTTACATATTTTTGTCAGTCAACTGATGCTTCAGTCATCTATGGAATTCTTAAACAAGCTTATGTTGTATTGTCATGTCAACGGCATCCGTGGTCATATTCTAAAGAGAGACATGTATTTCCTCTGACATTCCTGGAAGCTTCAGATTTAGAGATTATATCTGCCTGTACCATCGCAACTTAATCTACATCAAAATGCACAGAGATTCCTAAAAGAATGAAGCAGCTTCAAATCTCTGACCTCCACTACTCATGCAGTGCCAACAATATAGAGTATGTTTACCAGAGGAAATTGAAGACCGCCCAGCAGAGAAGTCGTTAGGCCTATTTTAGGGGGGGCTGAAGAAATGAACCTGCAATATAAATATGCAAGCCTGCCTGGGACTCGAACTTCCACCTCTTGCATTTTAGTCAGGGGCGTTATTCATTGACCCACCAATGGGTGAGAATGGAATCTAGTCTGATCGGACCAATCACGTCCGGCTTTAACAGGAAAAAACGATGAGAAAAAACGAAATCGGCTCTCAATTCGGAACCGGCTCCTGTCGTTCACTTTAAATGTGTATATATATATATATACACACACAGACACACACACACACACACACACACGTATCTCCTGGGGGCTAAGGCTCCCCAGTGTTTAAAAGCTAGTGATGCCCCTGCAGCACAGAATGGTAATGCCTGGACTCAAAGCACACATTAGAAAGTAGACACAGAGGAAACATTCAATAAACAAGATGTGAAAAACGAGAGAACATCGGCCATGGGAAGAAAAAGGGTTTCAACCAGAAAGAATGTCTAAAAATATACCCGAGTGATCCAACCTCTGTCGTTTAATAGCGTCGGACCACCATGAACCCCGTAGCCTTGATGCTTAATGACAGCACACACAAAAGTTGCGCCCCCTGACAGAAGGCTCTGTCCTTTTTTTGCCGGTCGAGCAACCTGAGATTGAATTACTTAATTGACCAAACTGGAGCTCCTCGAGGGAGCTGCGTTTTCCTTATCAGACCGTGGAGTGGCCTGAAGTTTATTTATAGTCTCTGAAAAGAGCTGCAGCATTTCTTTCAGATGTCCACCCAGGGGCGACACCGTGACAGCTTAAGTACCCTTGACGGCTCAACTCACTTTGTCCAAAAAAGGTTTCGATCAAAATCGGAGCTTTCTCAAGTGCGATAAGTGACAACTGTCACTTGTCGCACTGTAAGAACAAGTTTTACACCTAGTTTAACAGCACTGCAACAACAAATATGCCATGTGATGTCAACAAAATAAAACACTGTTAAACGGGGGGGCGGCACTGATCAAGTATTTTCAACCCCGCACAGTTCTGTCATCAACACTGGACCTATTGGATCTCAGTGAACCTGGTGAGAGGAGGAGCAGCAAAGACAGGAGGAGTCCGCTGACCGTCCGGAGTGACTGCCAACAGAACAACCAGCACAAGAAGAAAACGGATGAGACAGAGCTGATCCAGGTGGAAGTTGAACACACGGGACCGAAAATGCGAACGCCAGAGAGAGCATCGCTCGATTCGGGTAGAGGAGAAATGCAATGATTTCCAAGTTTTTCTGTCAAAACACAGTTACATTTTGAAATCTTTGGAAATGACCACAGTTGGTGGGATGATGGTCATGAATCTCGAGGCTACTAAAGATTAACATGAGAACTTTCCCAGGTTCTTTGTAGTTTGATATTGAAAAATGTGAAACTCACTTTCAACCTCGTCCAACTCTGTCGTCTAAGAGAGGAAAGGACCTGGCACATGTGTGACACAGACCACAGCAACAAGAAAACAGCTAAGTTTAGTAAAGGGATCATGCTAATGACGTTAAAGGTGCAGTGTGTACGATTTTGGTCATTTCTGTCGCTTCTTTTTGTAGAAAAAAAAATGACAACAAATGCATATTTACATTTTCACGATCACATAAATGTATTTTTGTTCCCATTACCATAAAATTCGCCCATCAATGTCTATTTTTCAACAGTAGCCCAGAGTGGACACACTAACCATATTTTGAGTTTGAATGACAACTGAAAACTACCTTAGGTTCTCCTGCATGCTCAGAAGGGTAAGGATGAGGGCATGGATACAACATGCAACATCACCTCTAGATGTCACCAAATCTTACACACTGCTCCTTTAAGAGGAAAGATCCAATTACTTGCCAGTTGAGAAGGTTGAAGTCTACAGTGAGAGCTAATTATGCAGAGTGAGTCAAATTACAGGGTGGTGAATAATTCATGGCAATCAGACTGATCATAACTTTAGCACGTTTTTTTTTTTTGGTTCGAAATGTGAACAGATGTTTTTCATTGTTTGTTATAATCAACATCATGAATGAAAAAGTATCAAATATCACTCATACTTTAAAGGGGACCTATTGTGGTTTTGGGTGTGTCTGCACTAGAGGATGTCAATCAAACAGCAGCACTCTCCAAGTATTGTGCGCCGCCAGCGCCATCGTTGTAGTTTGTTGTCACAGCTGAGTCAGACACGGTGCAGCAGATAAATGGACCGAACACAACATAAAGGCGATGGAGTCAAATCGGTGGAATTGATCCATACGAGCTCGGCGACTGGACAAGATAATTAATTGACTGAGCTGCGATTGTCCTCTATGTCTCTAAGTCCAGCTCGAACATATACGGACGTACTCTTATGGTCACGTTCTGAACTTTGCATTGTTTGTGTTTTGCGGTGTAAGCTGCCGGCTGAGAGCCGCCTGTGAGGGTGAAACTTGCTTGTTTGGAAGTCGGGACTACCCTACATTTTCAGCCAATCTGGGATCGCCAACCGATCAGCCAATCAGGAGATAGTGATGTTTCAGGAGGGTGGGGGGAGAGGCAAAACCCCAGTGTTTGACTCTCATAAGGAATGCCTGACTTTTAAACGGGCTTGTTTAAGATAACCAAAGGGTTTCTGAGAGTATAAATACCGTTTAGCAGCATAATAGAGGCCAAAGAACGAATAGAGAGCCCCTTAAATGGGCACAATAGGTCCCTTTTAAGACTTTCACGATGAAAATGGTAGAAACTCATCACACTGCAATTTATTTAGCAAATAGATTGAATTATTTTTAACAAAGTAAACAGGTGTTTGTATTAATTAACCGTTCACATGGTGGATTTTGATATGCAGCATGGTTGAGTCTGTTTTATGATTTCTTTTTTTCAATTACAATTGTTACTAGTTAACATTGGCTCACCGCTGGATAAATGGGAGGAGCTAAACCCCAATCCTGAGAGAAATGGCAACAAGAAATGGAAGCTGGAGAGACGGCGGTCATCAAAAAATTCATCCAATGAGTTTCTGTGGTAGGTGTTTCTCCTCACCAGGCCGCTGCATAAAGTATTTTGTAAAGCCAATTTCCCATTAAAACTCTTTGTAATTTATGCATCTACAAAGTAGTGAATTTGATCTAAAATGATCACCCATCTCCAATGTAAGTGTTTTCTTTTTTTACTGAACATGTTTTAGTCCCCAAAGCATAAACATATACCCCGAAGACTAAAGAGTGTTGCAAAGAGGTAGATATGTCATCAGTAAAGTGTGTAGTATAAAGCCATTCACACTCAAGATCTGTTCCTAGCAATAACAGTGTTTACAATTCATGGATGACTGGGGATTTTTTTTGTCGGAGAATACGACTGACAACTGCTTTAAAAGTGTATAAAAGTAGCAGAGATGTCAAAGAACAGAAACTTCATCACTTGCAGAGAAAATGTGAAACGAAGCGGTTGAGTCACGTGTCTGTCTTGTTGACTGTGGTGCATCTGTGTCTGTGTCTTCCCCCAGGTCCATAGACAGTAAAAGCCAATTGGACTCATCCAATAAGAACTGCTTGGAGACAAACACTAAAGTGGAGGCGGAGTCTGTCCTAGCATCTCAAGTAAGTTCTCAGGGTGACAGGAGACGGCAGAGATCATTACTGCACGCAGTGTTTGCACATGAGGAGAGAGAGTCTCACACATCTCAAATCGATACGGATAAATTCCAGAAATGAAGACAATGACTCGTTTATCCTGCACCTGCTTGTTTGTGCACAGTAACTTAAGATAATAACTGTTTCCCATCTAATCCTGTTGTGTGACTGTTTACCCGTCCTTTTTGTCCTAACACCTACAATTCTTCCATTTCAGCTCAACAGGCAGTATATTAGTGGAAGACATGTAAGCCTCCCTATGCATCCTTTCATACAAAACTGAAAGACTTTCACATTTGCACCAGAAAAACAGCATCACGGCATCTTCTCAAAATTGGACCTAAAAACAAATGAGAGGTGATTGTATTGAAGCCAAAACGCCACATTTGGGGAGATCCAGCACTGTGAAAGTTGAAAATGCATTTCAGTGGTGCTTACGAGGTCCAAATGTCAAGCGCTTTCCTCCCGAGTTGATGTTTCTGTGTAGGTCTGCATAAGGGGTTTTGTTTCCAGACACCATTATTAGATTAATAGCCAATGAATTATTCAGCAGTCATTAGTGTTGATCCCAACAAGCCAGCTTGGCATACATCACCTTTTCACCACTGATAAATAATAGATTTGGGATTAAAGATAGCTGACTGGGATGGAGGGAACATATTGGCAAACAAACACTACATTTGTTTCCCAGTAGCTCGCTGACAGAGATGCTGTAAAATGTCGTTTTTACTTTCCAACTTGGCTGGTACCACACACACAGACACACGCGCGCACACACACACACACACACACACACACGCATGAAGTTTAAACTCATATAAACCAACAAAAGTTAATACACAATTCTTCAAACTTCGAGGAAAAGTCCACCCTCAGGCCCTGAAATCTTGAAATGAATGGACTGTTGAAAAGTAGAAATGAACAAGTCTAGCAATCTACTGCCGTGAAATAAAAGACAGTTACAGAGACATCACTGTTACATGTTCTACACTAAACCTCCCATTTTGTTTGAGCAGAAAAAAGTCTTGGTTTTGGAGAAAAGCCACATTTAACTCTGAAACACTGGTATCACGAGTGTGATATTAAAGGTACAGTGTTTAGGATTTGGTGACATCTGGTGGTGAAGTTGCTTGTTGTAGCTGAATACCCCTCTTCACATCCCTCCCTTCTAAGCATGTAGGAGAAGCTCTGGAAGCCGTTAGGTATATTTAAGCTCAAAGGATATCTCCTTTGACCATTTTGGGCCTCCGTAAATAATGGCTGACTCCATAGAGAGGACTCACGTTTGATATTCTTGGATAATGACATTAACAATACATAGATTTAATTCATCATACTGTGAAGGAAACATCAGCATAATTTGTACGTCATTCTGACAAAGAGAATGGAATGTCCAGTGTGTAAATCTTACACACTGGACCTTTAACCATAAATTATTGTCGTAAAAGTTTGTGAAAGACTTACTGGTGACAAAAGAGGTCAGTGACTGGAAATCAAAGTTGGATATGGGGGGAGTGGGGGAGGATTTTTCCTTAAACAACACTCCTACAGCCTATTGCCATTTTCCACGTACACACTACGACGCTATTTTACAGATTTTATTTTGCATGCATTTTCTTCTGGTAAATAAAAATGAGGACATCTACAATAAATGAAAAAAGCAACTGGGTTCATGTGAGCTATTACTGAGATTATGTAACTTCCAACTAATCTCGCGTCATGGCTGTGAGCAGAAATGGAAATGATGACAGGTGGCGACCAGCCTTTGTGTCAAGTAGCCTCACAAGAAGAAGCCTCATGATTGCACGCGCACAAAGCCCTCGTTTTGGTATATGTACGTATGTAATGAAGCCTGCACACGTTTTACCGTCGCGGTTTTTTACGGCGAAGCGAGTGCCGTATATCGCATGCGAGCACGGAAGGGCATCTCAAAATCATTGACCTCCTCGCGGTACGCTACACCTCACAGGTGTAGTATGGAACCACGTAAACCATAATGCAGCGCCATAATGCAAAACCATGCAAGTGTAATTGATCAATTTTCATTTTCTACAGCGTCACGAGGCTTTTGTATTGGAGTTTCCAACGTGGAATGGGTGCGGGGGGGGAGGGTGCACCGGGGGGGCGCGGGGGGGGGGGGGGTTGGTGGCGGGGGGCGTTCGGAGGGACGAACTGCTGACAGCACTGATTCTGCTGCCCTTCCTAAGCATGTCGGAGGCTTTGTTGAGGCAGGGATATTCATGCATCCCCCAGAAAGCAGAGAGGCCTGACCCTGCACACTCCCCCCTCTGGCTGATTGTGTGTGTACGTTGTGTGTTGTGCTATGTGGAGGTGTGTATGCGTGGCCACTTGTAATGTGCTCGGACTGAGGGTGTATTTAATAGGCTTTGTCCCTGCATTAATGTGTGTATTATGAAATGTGTCTGTGAATGCACGCGCGCGTGTGTGTGTGTGTGTGTGTGTGTGTGTGTGTGTATGACAGGCTCGTTTGTCAAAGGAGCAGCGGTGGGGCAGCGCCCTCCTGTCCAGGCATCAGTCACTGGAGGAGGAGTTCGAGCGGGCCAAGGCTGCAGTTGAGGTAAGCAGAGTGCCGCTCGGTGCCTCTCGCATCTGTCTCCATCAATAAAGAGTCAACTTTACGGTTGACTCAAACGTCAGGGAGGGTATCCAACGGTACAGTTTAAACTGCAGAACTGCGCAGAGTGAAACTATTGGACATACTTTGAAGACGGGGGGCCGGGTGGGGTGGTTTTGAACAATGGCACGCACACAGAATTTTAGAGGTTTGAAAAGCGTATTTGGGCAAGATCTGCATATTTAAGAGCCATCGTTTGGTTTATAGAGACAGGTGAGCGAGATGCTACAGCCCCTTTATCTGCAGGGGATTACAGCATAGGGTTTAGTCGTATGGAAATGGAGTCATTGTTTCGGGGGGCAGCAAAACTGCTGAAAAAGGGTCAACCTCGGATAGAAACTGAAGCTGGAGAGAACACGGGGCAAGTTATCTCTCACTGTAAAAAATGAAATTAAAAAAAGCATACTACATACAACTGCTGCACGTAGACCCCAGTATTAACAACCAATGAGTGAAATTCTCCCGTGACAAATTATGGGAACGTAGGCCCAGGAGAGTAACAGGTAAATCGACTCTGCTTGGCAACAAATGACTTTCTGTTACCCTCTGTCCAACACAACTAAATAACAATGAGATTAAAAAGAAATTAACCATCACAGGAGATCACAAACAAATCACATTAATCACAATCTGTAGTGAATTATACTGTGTGTTACCAGAGAATCCACTTTGAGCAAATGTTAAATTCCACTGAGGTCAACAATTCAAGCAGAGCGGGACTTTTTTTTTTACATGTCAATCATGAAAACTTCTCTGGAATAATAGAGAGTTTCCAGCAGTACAGTGTGTACGTTATTTTAGTCAAATAACATTAACATACATTAATATGGATATTAATATACGGCTTTACAAGCCCCACCTCTACATTACAGAAAAAGAAAGACAACAGAAAGATGCCTTGAAGTGAAAGTTAAGGGGAGCGTTTCCATTTACTCTTATTATCACCCATGATCATTTGAATATCTACCTGAAGCCCCATGGGGCTGATTTCCATTTGGTTCATTCAGCTCCTTTTCACCCTCTGTCAGATGATCACCATTGTGCTCCCTGTATCAACTCCCGCTGTGGGTGCTGACAACATAATCGTCGATTCATACCCTCAGGTTCACGGGGTGTTTGACCCAGAAAATGATTCACAAGTCCCTGTCAGCCATTTTACGGCCAGACGCATCACATTTCACGGGGAACAACAAAGTTACAGTCATTCGATATGCAATAGTCTTCATTTTTCATTGGAATGTGGACCAAAGCACCACAAGTCAGGGTCTGCATTCATGTCAACATTGAAAATCATTTATAGAACAATCTCCTACATCTCATAGGATGCATATTTATCACTGTCGACGATTTAATTGTACATTATGCAACTGATTGGTTGGATGGATGAGATTGCACAACGCTCACAGGCAACTTCTCTCCTCAACCACAGCTGGTCCAAACATTGTTGTGGGCTATTCTCTCACATTGGAGTTTCGATGGCCGGCACGGCAAAGGAAGGCTTTGTCTTAACTCTGTCTTGCCAGTGGACTCGTCCCTTCCACGGACGTCCAAAGTAGTCTGTTGCACGCTGAGCTGCGTTCGTGTAATGGCCGATAAATAATGGAACGGGGACAGGAGGAGGTTGAGGAAGTGAGAGGAGCAGACAGACCCACTCGGGGATCCCTTCCCAAACTTAGCGATGATGTCACATCTTGTATAAGCCGTGAGCTGCATCCTCCCAAAAAAAACAAAAAAATAAACAGCACCGTTTGAGAACACACATGAGCCGGCGGCCAAGCAATGAGATTCTGAGATGCCTCTGAACGAGCTTCTGAGCACGAAGCATTGATTGGTAATAGTATCTCGATGCTTCGATCGTGCAGCCCGAGTGCTGGCCTCTACGCTCTACGGGACCCTAATGCAAACGGTCGGCCATTTTGGCTCCAACTGCCAAACTAAAAGCCCACAATCAGATAATGTCCAATTCTGTGGCTGTGCGTGTGCATGCTCTTTCATACTTACCCGGCCATGGAGGTAAAAAATAACCAGAGAGGACACTAAATCAGCACATCGCCTCTCTGCCATTTCATTGAATTACTGGATGGAGAAGCCAAACGGAAATGAATTAGGAGGCACATAGGAGGCAGACAAAGCTTTAGCAAACATCATCAGTTTAAGATGGCTGGAACGGATGAGAAACTGAGTTTCATGCTGTAATAAGTACAGAAGAATCTTAGTAAAAAGGGGGGGGGACGGGGGGGGGGGGGTGGCTGTGGCCCGAGAGAGCAACCTCAGGTTTGAATTAATTCACCAAGAGTGTCGCGTATAGGAAAGAGACTGAACACGAGCAAGAGCAAGAGCACACCATCAATTACTCTGAGCTGATGATGGTGTAATGACTTCATTAAATAAAGAAGCGCTGCCATTGCAGCAGGGTGAGTTCTGACTTGTGGGGTCAGTGTTTTGGGCCGAGGGGCCAGAGACAACGATATAGACAAGATGAAGGTGCCGGTGCTGCTTCTGTTTTGATTAAAACCTCAGCAGGACCGGTTTACTTTCATCCTGCAGAACACTGGTCGAGGGGGTCCGGAGGGGGGGGGGGGGGGGGGGTTTGGTGAGATATTGCAGAGGTAGAACAGTTGTCCAGAAGTTGAGATCAAAAGATGTGGGGTGGGTGGGTGAGGGGGGACGGGGGGGACGGGGAGGAGTAAATCAGTCATGCTTTAACCTCCATCAGAACTTCCATCAGTGTGCTGTCAAGCCAACAACTCTCCAGCATCCGTATCCACGCCTCAGCTCGTGAATAAAGATGCGCATGGCCCCACAATCCCTGCAGGATTCACAGCTTTGATTAAATCTCGGGATGTATTTGAATCATTGGCAACAAAAAGAGGTTTTCCTAACACAACACGGAGTCCACACCTTTCTAATAAACACAGTGCGTCCACTAGTTATGGTGTGTAGGATTGAATGAGGTTTGTTGGTGCAGTTGAAAGGCCTTCGCCCACCCTCCTCCTCCAAACATGTAGGCAAACCTATGGGAGCCTTCAGTTATGATTCATTTAATTCATCAAATAATTACATTTAATTCAATCCAAAAGTTGAGTTGTCCATTCTGACATCATGGCTGCCTACGAAGAGAGGAACCCCTCCTGACGTAAAAATGCCAAATACCTATTACTAGTTCAAAAGATCAGTATATACATGTGTGTATGTGTGTGTGTGTGTGTGTGTGTGTGTGTGTGTGTGTGTGTGTGTGTGTGTGTGAAATTTTGTTTCAAAAATAATTTCACCAACATCTAACTATCCATCCAATCGAATCAAACTGGATCTTTGACTAAATAACCGAGGTCACCGACATGTCAAGGCCCCTTATTTGAAGACTCTGCTTTGCTGCGTTATCGGTTTAAGGTTCCTTCACAGAAACTTAAGGGACGGCACAAACAAGCTGTAATCACATTATCGTCTCATTGTATGTATTCATCAGGTTGATAGGAACCTGGTCGTCAGCGCTTGATTATTAACACATCATTATTAATACCATCACTCAGCTGAAGTTCAAGTGTCAAACGTGTGGCACACGAGATCATTTTATTAAGAGCTTAAAGGCACATGATTAAATAAAGATCAAAGTCTGAAGCAGACATTGGCCTTGAACCGCATTGCTCAAGCCACTTTGTATGTGTGTCTACAGATGTAACATGTATGGAAATGCATATCCAATATTTGTAACTCATAAATAAATGATCATCAAATATGAGGATGGTTATTTTGCAATATGTTTGGTAGCAATCACATTTAGTCCCACAACTAAAACCGGCCCCTTGAGAGCAGCCATAATGCTGAAGTGGCCCCTGGTGAAAATGAGTTGGACTCCCCTGATCTAGTGTACACCCATAAATGGTGTAATCAAAATAGTTTGTGTTTGTGAAGTGGATCAGGCCGTGTCCCACTGATTGATGAGTATTTACAAAGTCAATTGAGTTGCAATTGTTTTATGTACTCAGAATGATGTCGCCTTAATATGTTGGCACAATAACAATCCGTCTGGATGTCCTCCTTGATAATGGCTGTGTCATTTGCCAACAACTCCAGTGTCCCTCTCTCTCCCTGTGGGCGGCCATGCATTTCTAAACATCTTGCTTGATGTCTACCTATTTTTTCTTTAACTCATTCTCAGTGTGAACCTCTGAGACACCAGAGTGAACACTGCCAATACTTTTTTTTCTGATCAATTAGGTCAGAGGACGAGCCCTAAAAACATTATAAGAATGATTTATTTTTCTGGCTTTGACCAACGTAAAGATAACCAATATGTTTTTTTATTTTTTTTATTTATCTTGGCCGGTGTCAGCGGGCGTTTTAAGGTCATTTGTATTTTAAAATTTGGGAGGAGCCACACGATGCCATGTTTCAGGATGAAAGCTGTGCAGTTGTTTTGTTTTTTTTAAACATTTCGCCCCTGGTCTCGGGTGTTAATGCCTTTTATACAACAAGGTGTAGTGAAGGTATTTGCCTTATTTTGAAATTTCAGAACACAGCTTGAAGAAAAGTGTAAAATGAAGGAAAACGCTCAATGAACGCATTAAGTGACACCCACGTCAGGACAATAGAAACGTTCTGGTTATCAGCAGCACGAGAGTATGAGTGACATCACAGCCACAGAAGCTGTGCGGCGTTATCACACACATCCATATAGTAGGTAATCGCATTGTGCGCCAAAATGCATTGGTTGCACTTTGTCCACTGAAATGTATTTTATTCTTCTCTGAGTGACATTATCAGGACTCGGGCTTCCTATTTTTATCTCGCTGACCAAGGACTTGGCCTATGCAGCGGAGCAGGAGGTGGCTCGTTACCATTAAAAGGCCGGGCCAGCCATGCTGCCGAGATGAGGGGAGCTTTTCCCTTTTTTTGAGGCTGCTCCCTGTCACTGGTGAATAATGAGAGTTTTTGTAAGGTAAGCTCCCTGGGCAAAGTGGATAACTCACCACTGTTCAGGTGCTTGGTTAGCTCCAAAGGCTCTATGCCCATTTACAACAACTAACAGACATGCAAAGATGACCACAAAAAAAAAAAAAGTTTTCGTTTCACTTTTAAATTCGTTTAAATTGTGTCTTTTTTAGAACAGTATCAGAATCAGCAACACATAGAGTATATTTATCTTATCAGTAGGAGGCATTATTTTTAAAAAGCTCCCACAATTGACCAGTCCAACAAATTGTATTTACAATCAATGTGGGAGCGCATCATAACACAGTAGATTAGCCTCTGAAAAAGCCCGTTCAAAGCCTCGAGAGCTACATTCACCTTTTTATCTTCATTCATGTGTAAATTGATCTACATATAACAGGAAATCCTTTGACTGGTGAATGAAAGGTGAATGAAAATACAGGAAAAGGCCTTGCAGGTGTTGCAGGTGAAATAGTGTGTGCTTACAGGCGACGCAATCCTGCAAAAACAATAACAACACTTACATGTGACACCAGATGTTTCTCCAAAGTGGTGTAATAAATAAAAATGGCTACAAATAGAGCACCACACTTTTAAAAACAGGTACAGATACAGTTCAACTGAGACAAAGGCAAATATTGGTTCAATGTTTCTTGTCCGATCTGACCTTGCACCTCCGTCACATGAATGTTTCCTATCCCATCAGCTTTGACATGTTTGGTTACAGTAAGCATTCCGGATTCAAATCCTTTGACACAACACATGAATATGATGCTGATGAAATGACAGTTAAAGCTAAAAGCTTCATTCCTCTCATGCGCAGCTTGTACATTGTCATCCAGTATCTTTGTCTTGTGTGGAACTGAACCCTCAGTGCTGGTGTTGAACAGCGACCGTCAGGGAGTTGGACAGAGGCATGGCCAGATCTCTTGTACATTTAAAACCTGTCAGTACAATTTTTCCATTTTGCTCCCATGACAAAAAAAAAGTCACCTGCAGCGCAGCAGCGAGCGCGTCCCACACCAGAGGGGATTTCACAGCACAAATAACCTCAATATATTGTCTCTTCACATCAGTATCAAATCATGGGATGATGGAGTCGACCATGTCTTTGGAAACACTGCCGCAGACAGCATGGCAATAAATTGTGAAAAACAATTAAGTATACATTATGCAAATGAACCTCATGGCTGGAGCATGCAAACCTGAATGTAAGACTGAGGACGGCACACTGCCATAAATGGCTCCGGGCCCTACAGGAATATTGCAATACACATTCGGTCATACGAATTGAATTATACTTTTCTGCAACAATCATCTACAAACTAATAAGTTACACCAAGTATAAATAAACATTTATTTGGGGATTTCCATTGAACTATTTCATTAAGAGGAAAACCAATCTTGTATTTCTGGTACATGGAATAGTTTGACATAGTGCTGCTGTAACCGTCGCCACTCAAGTGATACATATTTTGCAGTCAAACAGCGTTTGCATGGTTAATGTAGCCTGGAGAAGATAGAGATTAAACTGCCCATTATGAGATTATAACATGACGGGCAGCCTAATCTCTGACCAGAAGGTCGGGGATTGGATTCCCGCCTCCCCCGCATTCCATGTGCTGAGGTGTCCAAGGGTTTGGGTTGTCCCATGTACTCGCAGGTAGAAAGTGCGGCAAACAGATGTACTGTCTGAATCTGTGAGTGACTGGGTGAATGTAAACTGTCCAGCAAAGCACTTTGACAAGTCTTCAAGATCTGATGAAGCGCTTTATAAATACAGACCAATTAAAGCCCTATATAACTTCAAACCATACACCTATACAGTCCAGAGTGTTGATCAAAAGCTATCTGCATTCTACTGCTACTGCCTAAGTGAGGGGCCATAAACACTGAATCTAAATTCTAACTACCAACCTGTTCTTCTCCGCTTCATGACCCCAGGACCTCCTGACAGAAACAACAGTGGGTCCTCTCCGTCACACACTTTGTCAGAGTCAGCAGTCTGCAATTACCTGCTATTCTTCAGCACCAGGGTCCAGACCATGCCCCTCATGTCAGTGACTGACAGAGATGAGACATCTTCTGACAACAGAGCAGCAGTCTGACCCTTTCCCTCAGATGAGTGAGAGACTTTCATCTCAAACTCAATATAAACGAGCAACTCTTTTACTTTGAAATCCTTTAGAACCATGTCTTACATTAATGATGTTCATTTTGTTGATAGTACGTGTGCATAGCATTGAAATACTTTTTTTTTTTTTTAAATGCTTGTCGGAAAACTGTATTGGTTAAATTGGAAAATGGGAAATTTAAATATTTTAAAATCCCATAGTATAACAAAACACAAATGCACACTAATCAAAGTGTGAAAACATAAAGACACACATATGAACACAAGATTGGTGGCGTGAAGTATAAACATGGTTGAAAGGGTTTAAGCATCTCTTTCAAAAATACTTTATACGTTTACAGTTAAACGACAGGCTGGTGCATTTACTATGGAATAAAAGTTCAATCGGGAACAAAATGACAAACATCAAATCAAAACTACACAATAAACTTTGTTCAGAGGACAACGTTGACAATGTCATTCTTAACATAGTAGAATATTAAAAAAAAGAAGCTAACTTTTAGAAACCTGCAGTCCAAGTTGAAAGATTAAAATCAGATTTGCATTGATCCACAGCACTCAAATGTATACAAACTCTTGTGGGATACGCATTGTCTGCTTTGAACACTTCTTTTCACGGATGTTGCACTCAATGAAAAAGAATCCCAAAGCGTTTGGGCTCAGATACAGTCAACACCGAGCTCTCTGGAAACATCAGATCATGTATCTAAGGTATCCAATGTGTGACTGCACCTGCTTTGCTTTCCCATGAGAAATCGAAAAGCAATTCCGAGAGGTGAAATTGCATATTTAACAGATTCACCATTTGCAATAACCTTTAACGATTCAGTCCCTTAATTGAAATGCCAACAAACAACAGCTCAAATGTCAAGCGAATAGAGACATTAAAGCATCAATATAACCTTCCTTCATGTCTATGTTTTAAAACCATACACTTACCGACATGTAAAGTGGCTCAGGGAGACTGTTCACATTTAAACACGTTCTTTTAATCACTGGTCCATTTATTCCAAATGATAAAGTACACAGTCATAAATCGCCTGCGTGCCACGTTGCGCCTTGTTGATGGGATCCTTCATCAGTCGTGGCGCCCGGATACAGTATCACAGTCGTCACCCACTGAACCACACACACGTGACGCTCTACAATGACCTTATCTCTCATTCCCTTCCCTCTCTCTCCCCCTACTTCTCCAACCTATTCATTCTTCCTTCCCCCCCCCCCCCCCCAACATTCCCCCTCACCCCCACACACTTTCCTTGATCCCTACAGTCAGACACTGAGTTTTGGGACAAGATGCAGGCGGAGTGGGAGGAGCTGGCACGGCGGAATTGGCTGACGGAGAATGAGCAGGCCCAGATTCCCTCTTCTGTGTCTCCGCATGAGAAGGTGATTAAAGACTCTGCAGATGTTGACTCATGTTCGCTCGATGACGTTTTTCCACACAGATACACGTGAAGTGCAGCGCAGACGACGGATTTTTCTCTCGCCTGAACAATAACTTTCCATTGTCTAAGATGGCTTACTTTGTGACCTCTGGGTGACGTGGCAGGTAGATTAAAGAAAATCCAGCCAATAATTAGAGAGGGAAATGCCTCTGAGTGTTCGAGGAGCGGGAACATATGGCTGGGGCTAATAACACGGATGCCCTTCATCCTTATACAAGTTCAGACTTCTAGGCTCTCTTATTGATCCCTGCGCTAAAGTAGTTCTTACAGAGAGAGCTGTCATGGTGCTGGGCAGCGGGCAAACAGCACACAAGGGTAATTACTGTTTGAAAATGCAAAGTTTAACATTTAAAAGAGAGCAGCCAATCCCTGGAGAGCTTAGTCCAGGTTTGATGTGGAGCAGAAAAGATTGATTCCTGCCGCCGAGGCGTCGCTCAAGTACACAACTACAGTGGAGAGTTGCCCTGGTTTGCTTTGAGCAAGAAACTGACATTGCCAACTGTCCCTGTTTTGTGTCATTTTTTTTTTTTTTTGCTGACAGGGTTACTACTTCCACACAGATAATCCCTATAAGGATTTACCCAACGCATTCGAGGAAGGACTAAAGAAGTCTCGAGAGGGAGACTTGCCTAACGCTGTGCTTTTGCTGGAAGGAGCTGTCTTGCAAGACCCTCAAGATTCAGAGGTGAATTTGTTTAGTTCACACATGCGCACTCACACTCACACTCACACCCCCCCCCCCCCCCCCCCCCCCCCCCCCCCCCCCCCCCCCCCCCCCCACCACCACCACCCCACATTTTTTAGCCAGTCAGCACAACCACAATGATGCCGCAATTCACAGCTGGGGATGTGCTCTCAGAAGAGAGGGAGCGTTCCACACCTTTAGAGCACAGACGGCCAATAAAACGGCAGTCCTCCAACCTGATTGGAGGACTGGTCGGGTTTTCGGCACGCGCTCAGAACCACATCCGAGCCCACTCACTCAGCCTCATGTTGAGACAGCGAGGGAAGAAGAATGTCTGGCCGACCACAGGCTGTGTGGAGCAGATTCCGTCGGCAGGAGCCACAGGGCGAGACACTGATTGCTGGAAGGGGGCAAAGACTGTTCTTTTGTTTCACAGAGTTGTTTACTGCAGCAAAAAATACCCATCTTGTTCGCACTCTTGACGAAGATTTCCATTTGCCCGCTGAGCCGAAGAATAACTTTTCACGCCAGGTCTCTTTTTTTTTCCTCGGTACATATTGTGAACCTCCAATTCCAAACGAAATGACCTCTTTGCAGGCGGAAAGAGCAAAGCCTTCGCACGAGGTTCTTTGAGAATGGAATACACAGAAATGTGCCAGTTATTCCGAGGAGAGGATTATCCCACGGTGTATATGGAACTAATGCGATTCCAAAATTCCTCCCAGGGCGCTTAGTGGCTTATTGCCACACTGTGAAGACCTCCGACTTATTCAGAAATCATTTCTCAACCTCATTTCAAAGAGTCGAACAAAAGGAGCATCCACAGAGATTAGCTTCAAAGCACGATAAATGGTCCCCTCACAGACACATGATACAGAGGAGTAACCTCAGAACCTCAGAACATCTTGGATTCTGGTTCGGTGTGTCTGCCCTGTCGGGCTCCTCAAGAGAAATACATGTGGTTTGGTTTTTTTCTGGTCTGGGCAAAAAAAGGTTTTAATGAGCGCTTCAGATTAAAATCAAATGCGCTAAAAACATTTGATCCAGATTCTCTCGTGTAAGGATTTGTTGCTTTTTTTTTTTCTCACTCTCAGCGAATATATCCAAGTTCTGCACTTTGGGTCCGACAACACACGACATTTGAAGTCAAATCAGACGGTTGGAAGAATTGTTTTGTGTTCGAATCATTAACGGAATTTGTAAAAGTTCAGATCAGACAAAGACATCATTTACGTTGTCAAGCCACTGACACTCATTCCCTCCACAGAGTTAATGATCACTCATTAAGTTCAATCTGATTTTTACCAAGATAAATGTACAGATTGTTCCTCTCTTTCCTCATACTATGTCAATGTATGATTTGTGAAAACATGACGGGAAAATAAATGTATGTCTAGTCTTTGGACGATTTCATGGAGTATAATGAGAGCATGTGAGGAAAGTCCTCTGAGAAAAACAAAAACAAAAAAAACAATGGAGTCCTAACTGCATGCTCTCTGCTTTGATCTCATGAACGTTTCTGTGAAGTCACGTTGGAATCCTCTGTCGCTCCGCTGCGTCAGTTTGTCTGAAACACTGTGCATCAGTCGCTCTGTGCCGGAACACAACACAGATCTGGGTTTCAGACTCTTGCGTTGAGAATATCGGCCGTCGAGTCCAGAATTGCACTGTTGACTTCATTTTGTCATTTGTTTTCCTGCAGGCTTGGCAAGTGCTGGGGACCACCCAGGCTGAAAATGAGAATGAGCAGGCAGCGATTGTCTCCCTCCAAAGGTAGGGATAATCAAGCGCACTCTATCCCCAGCGGGGGGCGTCGGAGTCAGCCTTTCGCAGCTTGAACAAACCATATTTTGCAGAACTGGGACTCGGTGGATGTGTTGTGATGTATCTCGGCTTAAAGGTGCAGTGTGTGTGATTCTGGTTCGTTTTTCTCACTTCTCTCTGTAGAAATAGAAATCTCAAAACAATGATATAAAGTCATTTTTCTCACAAATGTAACATCACCCCTATGTATGACTTGCTTTGTAAATATCCCTCAAATTTAGTTTTTTTACGCCTGGAGCGGGTCCACCCCACGGGGGCCGCCATGTTTTCACAGTAGCCCGGAGTGGACTTGCTTAAACATGTTTTGCGCTTTTATGACATCTGAGGGCGACCATGGGCTCTCCCGCCTGCTCGAATGGGGAGGATCAGGTGACGGATGCAACATGCAGCTGCACCACCGGATGTCGCCAAACTCTTCCGTCATTCGACTTTCAATGAAATCTGCCTCAGAGTTTCAGCTAAGTTTTGTTCATAGAACAAATACAGGCCGGAAAGCATTTTGCTCTTAAAATAGAGAAACCTCACAAGCTTGGTGATTGAAGTGCGTCCTCAATGGGAGGCGGCCCACTTTGATTCATAACACACTGCTGAGGACAGAAATGGCACCTACCTCAGAGTGTGAACACCGACGAGTCAGCTGAAATCACGACAGACAGCCAATCAAGACAAAGCCTCCTTCCTTTTCAGTGTGTCACAGACAGACTAAGAAATTAATGATTCGTGTATTTGCTGTTCTAAATAAATGGCACGATGACGGGTGTAAAAATTATTCAATTTGATTCCCGAAAAATTCTATTGTTTATCCCGACACAGCCACGCAAAACCTGAGAAACGTGTAGATGTCGGGTAGTTTGCGTGGTTTAAGTTGTTACTTTGTTGGTTATGCAACAGCTCCATCTTTGAGGAGCGTTTGAAGTGATATTAAGTGTTAACTTGCCGTGACTCCCGTGTTCAGATGGGCAGCATTACATCACCATCCTGCTCCATCCTTGGGATCGTTTGCCGTACATAAATGTATATGATACAGAAAAGAGGATGCAACAGGTATTTACGTTTATTTGATTTGATTCGCTATATTGATAAACCATAAAATAGTGCGCCTGCGAGCAATCACCAAAACAATTTGGGCTTTTCAACTCTGGGTTTGATATGATTATTGATTGAATTGTTTGGGCGGGGCCTCGTTTGTGCACAAAATAAGCAAATGCTTTGCATGAGAAACACATCTTAGTAAGTTTACGGTGGATTTCTTTGGCCTCAAGCAAAGTTTATGTAAGACTCATCTCCGGTGCGCTGCAGTGGTGGACTGAAATAATTCGGTACGTCTGAGCTCACGAGGATTTTAAGGAAGTCGACGCATCAGCTGCAGCAAATCTGGCTGGAAATTGATCTTGACGAAAGCGAAATCCTGCGCTGGCCGCTGTTGACTCCAAATAAATAATCCAATATGTCTGTCCAACAGAGTGCTGCTCAAAGACGAGCGTGGACGTTGGTGGCAGTCATCCACCCGATAACACTGGCGATGTAACCATCCACCGAAGGCAAACCGAACGTAAATCATTACACTCGGATCCGCGACAGCGCAGAAGGAGTGGCTCATCTATCCAGAACCAGAAATCATTAGCCTCTGCCTGATGTTGCTTTGCTTCGGCCTGTCCCGACGAATGCCTGTCGACTCTGAATTTGCCTTTGAAGTAAGCCCCTCCCCTCTCCCGTGCCCCCTCTCCGTCCAGGTGTTTGGAGCTCCACCCGAACAACCTACCTGCCCTCATGGCTCTGGCAGTGAGCCTGACCAACACCGGGATGCGCAATGACGCCTCCGAGGCCTTGCTCCGCTGGCTACGACACAATCCCAAGTACAAGCACCTGCTGAAGGGAAAGGCCCATCTAATGGGCTCCCCCAACTCTCAACGGAGGATGTCTCATGCTACCAACATGGGTAGACACGACAGGTAGAGTATTTTGGCTCCCGGCAATCATTCGATTCACTGCGACGTTTGGCCGGAACGAATCAACTGCAAAATCGATGGGATGAAACGAGCGGGTCACGCGACGTCTCTGAAAGTCGCCGTCAACAGAGTCGGAGCCGAGTGACAGAAACTCCAGCATTCTGATAAATGCGCGTGGGACCTGCTCGGTGTGTATCTGTCTGCACCGTGACTGACGCAACTAGCTTCAAATCCCGATCGGTCCGGTGCATAGTACCTGTACCTGTTACGGCTGAGCGCTGCACCGAGGGTCTGCTTTGATGCTGAACTGCTGTCAAGTGTTTTTTGTTTTTTGTGTGTGTTTCGGTTCGAGTGATGGTTTCCCTGCGTTTCTTGCGTTGCGACGTTCCGGGCCGCATTTTATTTACTTCATCTACTAAGCTGCTAGACGGTCAGAATCCTTATTTCAAGGTCTCTTGACCACTGTTGGGATTACAGTAAGGTCATTGGAAAGATGATGTACACGGTGCTGTGTGTATCCATCTTGTCAAACAACTCCTACGCCACCGAGTGGCACACGTCCTTGTGTTATCTTGAGCCAGACTAATTAGGTTGTTGGTTTTATCAGATTGAAAAAGGCCCAACTCTGCTCCCGAACCAAAACAGAACTTTATGAAATCATTAATAATCTGCTCACTGTGGAGTAAAGGTGGTAGATACCAATTATTCTGGTTTCGCCTTTCATCGAAGGAATATCCTCCTTTAACTCTCTGCTGCACGATCCATCCGTCTTCAGACTTGCTGAGCACGGATCACTGACTTCTCTCTTTCAGTCCATGTTGTCTTCCACCTAATGGAAACTAAGCTGTGATGCAAGACCATCTCTGTCTTTAAGCAAAACCTAAAACACACTCGATAAACGCTCTGTATTTAGAAAGCACTTCATCAAGTCTTGAAGAGCTCTCCCAGCGCTTTGCAGTACAGTTCACGTTCACCCAGTCACACAAACATTCATACTGATGCTAATTACAGCACTTTGTATCCAGCATATGGGACAATGTTGGGGTTCCTTTGGAATGGCCAGAGGCGGGAATTGAACCCCAACCTTCTGGTCAGGGGACAAATCCTCTGACCCCATCACCCACCGCTGACTATTTGGCCAGCGATTCTGACCAAATAGTCGTGCATTTCTTTAATCTCTCACTTCTGAGCGGAGATTTTTGACCTGAACAGCAGCGTTTACATTTCCAGAACAGTATTACCTGTGTTTTCCATTGTATTAGTATTTCCTCCTCACCTCAGGTGTAATTTTCACACATTTCCTCCACCTTTGACCAAGAGGGATGGACAATAGTAAATGAAGCGCTCCGTGATAACAAACAACAAAATCCATTATATTAATTATACGTTATATTATGCAAGATACCGAGCTGGTGAGAGACCCGATATGGATGACTGCCCGGCCCTGGCGCACAGGGTGGTACTGCCAGAACACAAACCAAAAAGAACCAATCGATCGATTTAAATCAAAATAAAACGACATTTATAAGCTATGAGCCTAAAATCAAAGTGTGGCACAGGTTTACGGCAAAGACGTCACTTTCCTCTTCCCTCGCTTTATCCTTTTTGAGCAGTCAGCACTTTCTTACTCTATGACACAAAGTTGACATTTAGTACAGTACACATCACAGCACATCAGCGATCTCAAGACGACTCACTCAGCAGCCTTAAGTCGCTAATCCTTATCTGTGCGTGTGTGTGTGTGTGTGTGTGTGTGTGTGTGTGCTTCCGTGCACATGTGTGTTCTTGTGTGCACGTCCACAGCTCCGTGCTACCCGAGGTCAAGGAGCTCTTCCTGGAAGCGGTTCAGCACAACTCGGACAACGTCGACCCAGATTTGCAGACGGGTCTCGGTGTCCTTTACAACCTCAGTGGGGAGTTTAACAAAGCAGTGGAGGCCTTCAATACAGCTCTGTCAGTGCGGCCAGAGGTATGAAGACACACACACACACACACACACACACACACACACACACACGCAACACCCACAAAGACGGTGTGCGTGCAGAAATGATCTCCTTGGTCAGCTGAAGTCTCAGAGTCTCTGAAGTCTCAGGCCAGGTGCTCACAGAAATACGATAAGAAATCATCATGGTCAGAAATGTGCCAAAAAAGGGTGAAAGCGATTCAAGCAATATAAGAATATAAAAGGAATTAAATGTGTTACCTTTGTGACAGGCTTGTGGAGGGCCCAAAAGCAGTACCAATGGTGCAGGGACAGCGAGAGCTTTTACTCAGGCCGTGAAAAGCAGGCAAACCTCGGGATACAGAACAGGTTCAGGTTACCGAGGGTAGGTAATGGGAAGAGGGGGGGGACAG
>JAFBJT010110664.1:3351-18801 GCA_016785325.1 Chascanopsetta lugubris | reverse complement strand
CTCTCTCTCTCTCTCTCTCTCTCTCTCTCTCTCTCTCTCTCTCTCTCTCTCTCTCCCCCCCTCCACCCCTCCCCTCCTGGCACAAAGATCTCTTGTTCCCCCAGTGAATGTGCACTGCCCTGAGCCATTCAGGCTTTTGTAGGGCTGAGGGGCCCTCTCCTCTCTCTCTCTCTCTCTCTCTCTCTCTCTCCCCCCCCACCTCCTCCTCTGCTGGGGTCAAAGGGGGGCAGGGGCAGGGCTTATCCCTGGTTAGTGGGCGAGCACAGGGGTGTGTGTGTGTGTGTGCATGGGGGGAGAGAGTGAGTGTCAGACAGAGCTGAGAGATAAGAGCCTCGAGCATGTGTGTGGAAATAGAGCTGTATGTTTGCATAGTTTGTTTAAAAGTAGCTCAAACTTTGTCACATATTATATATGATTTAAACATGATGGATGAAACTATGTGACCTGTCTGAATGGTGATGGAGAACATGCAGAATGTTTTTTGCTTTATCAGTTGGAGTTTGTTCATGGACAGTGTGAATGACGTGTGCCTCCACCTTCATATTTCACATGATTTTAATTCATTGCGCTTTATGGTCTGAAAGAAATGAACAACATGACCATGAAAATGATGTTCATGTAAAGCCAATTATCCAAAACATTTATATCACAGAAATCACAAAATCAATGATTATTTAAATTATGTACATTATTAAATAATTTATATCCTTATTTTATTGGAGTTGTATAAAACATCTTGATAGATAATATTTGTGTGGTCACGGGAATAGTTAAAAGACGATGAAATTATATGGGAGAGAAATGCTATATGACCAGTAATGAATGCTATGTTTTAAAAAAAAAATGTTTATCTCTGTATGTACATGATATCTCAAAATCATGGTGTGAAATTCTGGAAAGTAAGAACATTTTGTAGAGCTTTAAAGCCGGAGTGGATGATTCAAATGTTGCAACTTGACATATTTAGATATATAGGAGGTAATATTTACTATGGCTCTGTCTCTGCTTGACTGTATTTATATGTTTATTACGCCTTTGATTTTAAATGTATTATCACGAGCCACAGTATCAATGATTGATGGCCATGTTTTTATAGAGGAAAGGTCATCTTAACGACGTCTGCTATGTCTGATTCTTCTGCAGGTGTTTTCTCTGCTGCCGACGGGTCATTGACGGGGACGGGGGTGGTCACTGTGGGCGGGGCCACCTCCGAGTTGTCACAGCAACAGCAGCCCACGCCCTCTCTGGCCCCTCCCTCTCCATTCACTGCCACCGCTCCGCTAACTAGCACAGCCTCCACACACGTGAGTTCAAATGCACACACAACATGAGCAAACACACTCATTTGCTACACACCCTACCTCTGCTTCTCAAACACACACACACACACACACACAAACACACACACACACAACACACTTTCTCTGCACTTATCACCCACTCCCTCCATCAGCTTCTGCACATTGTGTCTTTGCGTTGAAGTGTGGGAACACAAACTTGTGTACACTAATTAAAAGGCTTCCACACTAAGTCTCTCCATGCGTTTACTAATCCATCGCATGTTCATTAGGTGTGAAAATGTTTGTATCCTGATCTCATTTCGCGTGTGTTTTCCCTGCATGTTATTCAAGCATCGACTGTCGGGTCTCTTTATTTACAAAGTCAATATATATTTTTTATAAATTTCAGTGACGCATGTGTGAGTCTCCAGCTCGGTTCAATACCCACTGACCTTCATGAACAGAGTCTGTGTTAGAAAATTAAATCAACTAGTTGAATTATTAATAGAGATTTACAGCAACGCACAGCTGTGCAATCAAAGTGAAAACACATATTTAACATTTTAAAAGATAGCTTATATTTCTCATTCAGATGAAATGAATCACTGGAAAAACTCCACTCACACTCACTACTATGATTTCCAGCCCTAATGTGGAGGGAGCTGAAATAAAACACCTCTGAGCTTCACATTTAAGTAAAATCCCATCTATCTCAGCTTTATTTGAAATGATTGAGTTTGTAGCATAAAATAATTTTGACCATATGTTTTTACCACATCAAAGGAATTCAACCATCAGATGTGGAAGCGGCAGTTTCTCCACATCCAAATTAATTATGGTGAAATTTTGGACCAAAGATGGGATTTTTTTATTCGTGTCTTCAAAGCCGAGTTCCACCGGTTTAAATATGTGCACGTTCTGAAAGTGAGGACGTTAACTGTAACTTGATCAGTCCCCCCGCCCCCCCCCCTCCATCCCTCCTCTCCCCTCCTATAATCACTGTCTCTCAAAAACAGCCTCCTCTTGAATCACTGACCCCAGTGTCCATCCTTTCAAAACCTCCCCAAAGACCACGCAATGTCCACCAAGCTCCCATTTTTCTCCCGTGTCCACTTACCACCCCTCTTTCTTTCTCTCACACACACTTTTTCTCACCCTCGACCTTCCTCCTCTCTGTCCCCGTCCATTCCTCCTCTTTTTTCCCTTCTCTCTCCGTTGTCCTGTGATGTAATGACATCTGACAAGCACCACAGTAGGGACAGAGGGATAGATGGAGGGTATAGGAGGGGTTGAGGGGAGTGTGTGTGTGTGTGTGTGTGGGTGCGAGGGGGCGAGGGGGCGGAGGGGTTTGCAGTCATGCCTCGAATTCGCTGGCCTGGCCTTCATCTTCCCGTTCCTCTGTGTTCAGTCCACATTATAGAAGACATGAGGCCCAGGGAAACGCAGGATATCACGCCTGTTTATAGCATGTGTGGATGAGCTTGTGCTCTGGCTGTTTGTGTGTGTGTTTGAGTGACAGAGAAGGAGAGCATGAGTAAAAATACAGCATTGAATGAACAGTAGAAAGGGCCACTTAAGAAGGACATTTCTACATTTTGTCACATATGACTATTTATAAAAAAAGTGTTATACTTTGTGTGGTGTGATTTCATGCCTTCTCAATACAGTCTGCTGAAATTATGCAACATTATAGGGATGTCAACAACATGCGTACCTCTGTGCGTGTGTGTGTGTGTGTTGTGTGTGTGAGTGAGTGAGTGACAGAGGCCATTTGCTATTTTCAGTTCACTAGCAGACTTTCAGCCTACTGTTGTTGGCCATCAGCCCAGGATAGAGAAAAGGAGTCCAAGGGAAGAGTCTTTGAATGAAAAATGAATGTAAATGAAAAATGAATGTTGATGGGAAAATGGGGCTGGATTATGACTGCGAGAGGAGGAGGAGGAGGAGGAGGAAGACGAGGTTGGAGGAGGAGGGGAGTGAAAGGAGAAATGATTTCTGTGGGAATGAGGGAACAGGTTCTTTCCATTAATTTAACATTTAACTGTGATGAGGAATTCCAAGATGTTTTCCAATTTTGATTATTTTCATTTGGCTTGTCTATTAAATTGTACTTGGAGCTTTTGAGTTACACACACACACACACACACACATACACACACACACACACACACACACACACGACTTACAGTAATGACAAGGACTGGAAGTGTGGAAGTGTTTTATTTTATTTTTTTGCATTCAATTTTAGACAGTTTGTTCTGCTGCATTATACCCAATAAATGGATGAATACATTCATCCAAACAACTCTCCACCAGTTTTGGAAACAAGAATATTCAAGCTAAACTCATCAACGTTTTATTCAAAAAAAGAATGCTTGTTGCTGCTCTGTAACTTTTACAAACAAACATCTCCTTTTAGCTTGGAAAAAATACTGAGCTGTTATGGAAGAAGCAAAATCAAGTGACTCTAATCAGTTTTCCGTGCTGTCACATGCTCCACACGCAGCCACCAAAACAGTCGGCCATTTTGTTCACCTGACGCTCCGCCCTTGCTCTCCTCCCCCACACCCGCCCTTCCTCTGCTCCGTAGTCCTTATTTGGGAAATGCCTTAATTGGATTAAACTCTGTGCATCAGAAACACTTTGTCAGCGTGTCAGCGTACTGCCGGGGTGCCGAGGCGCTCTGAGCCTGTGTGTGTGTGTGTGTGTGTGTGCGTGTAAAAGTATAATGAGCACTGAATTCATTTGCTATTTGTTTTTTGTACATTATATTCCAATAAAATATAGTTTCCATAATTACATAAAATTATGATAAAAGCAGTAAAATGTAAATCCTTTGTGATTAGTGTCAGAATAAAAATGGAAATATTTTCATATTTGATACCACTTATTTTTAACTTGAGGATTGTAAAGGTAAAGACACACCTGTGACTGTGCAATATAAGGGCATGTCAAACCTCTGCTCATATATATGTGATATTGAACTGCAACAATTAAAAATTGTTAATATGGACATGTAATTACAAAATAATTATTGGACATTTTAAAGCAAAAACACTAAGAAGATTTGCATTTTTTTGTTAATCAATTTCTCTCAGATGGGAAAAAAATGCACATAAAAACTAAAAATGCTCAGACAACATTACATTTCATTGCAATTAAGAATGTATTCATTATAGCACTGTCACTCATGGCATAGCTTGATATTAATTAAATATACGTTAAAAACTCTGTGTCGGTCATCATGTGCAACATTTTCGGAAAACCTGTGCTTGGTTCTAATGTAATTGTCCTGACGCTCTGTCCTCAGGTGAGCGGTCTGCCCGGCTCCGTCTTCAACCTCGCTCCCTCCCACATGTTCGGCAACAGGCTGAACCCCAACTCGGCCATGGCAGCGCTCATCGCCCAGTCCGAGGCCTCACCAGCAGGTATGCAAACCTGTTTGTGTGTTTGTATGTGACAAGGCTATGTGTGTGTCAGAGAGAGGGAGAGAGAGAGAAAGAGAGAGAGGGGGAGATAATGGATAGGTCACACCCCCTTGGTCCCATGGAGAGGTCAAGGGTCAGTGCTCGAGATATTTTCAAGCTCCACCCGCTTGGTTCAGGTTACGCGTCCCGACCCCCCCCCCCCTTCCACGCTTCCCGCCCCCCCCCCCTTTCAACTTTGTCACATATAGATGAAAGCGACGCAGTGCACAGAATCATGGTTAATGATTCACGTATAAAACTTTCCTCAGTGTGAGAGGAAGAGGCTGGTGTTTTGAAGACGATTGTGTGTGTGTGTGTGTGTGTGGGGAGAGGAGCAGAGGAGGCCAGGGTCACGCTCCAGGGAACTCCCTCCTGCTGTAGGAAAGAGGGGGTACGTTGTCTGTCCTGTGTGAGCTGATGAGGGAGTAAGTGGTGGCTTTAGTAATCAGAGTCTCCACTTCCTGATACGAGACATCTGGATGAACAGAGGAGGGACGGCGCAGAAGAGAAGAGGGCTGACGGAGGAGCAGGAAGGTGGGTTAGTTCCTGCTGCCGGTCAGCCGTCATCAGAGCCAGATCCACTCTGACCTGCAGGTCAGCTCACTAATCAGGCTGAATGACAGGGCTTTGTGTGTGTGTGTGTGTGTGTGTGTGTGTGTGTGTGTGTGTGTGTGTGTGTGTGTGTGTGTGTGTGTGTGTGTGTGTGTGTGTGTGTGTGTTTCTTTGCAAGACTTTTTTATATTTCCAGGAAGAGAAAAGTCTCAGCTGTGTAAAATAACCACACCATAAAATTTTAAATCCGCCGTAAATATTATCTCTAAATATTAGATATGATTCATTCCAGGGAGTGTTTAATGTATGATTAATTAGTGATGTTATCATTTATTTAAACATGGACTTTAAATCTTTAATTAATAAGACATTTAACAAGAATATCTTTGCTGATCCCTGCACCTCAAAAATGTGTCTATTTTATTTAATTTTGTGGGGAAAGGCTTTTATATGAATGTCATTATTGTCAATCCACTTGTTATTGGATAAATTAATACTTTCAATTTAAATTATATCATTATGCTGTCAAAGAAAAAAATACCGTTAAAATGAATTTAGCATTCACCACACAGACCTCGAACCAAACAATTTGTTCTTTTAGTTGTAAAAACGATTCCTGTTTCAACACGAATCAAATGAATATCATCTAAATATTCCATTCTGAGCCTTATTCTTTGACCTGTGTTTTTATTGTGAAAATAATTTTCTGCGATTGCCCCCTTCCCCTTGCTGTCAGGTTGTTCACTCCTCACATGCAGCATGTCGCGTGTGCTCCCGCACCAGAGTGAAGTCATGTTTGTGAATCAGCACAGGGTCATGTGAGCACAAACATGCAAGGTGTGCGTGTGTTTGAATGCATGTCGCCTGTTTACTTTGGCAGTCACTTCTCTTTGCTTTTCAGCGTCTGGAGGGAGGTGCCAGCACTAAAAAGGGCCGAGAGAGAGAGAAAGAAAGAAAGGGTTTTTTTTTAAAGCAAAAAGAAGAAAGGACAGAGAGACGGAGAGAGTGTTGACCTGGTGGGGGTACAAACTGAGGGTGACTGTCTTAAGTAGAGGGGAGTTTGCTGGAGTTGTGTAAATGCAAAAGTGTGCATTTGCGTGTGCGTGCATGTGTGATCCATTACTGCCGCCGAGGAAAATGAAAAGAAGCATCTGGCCACAGGCCCAGAGAGAGAGAGAGAGAGAGAGAGAGGGACAGAGAGACACACACAGTTTGAATGAAGGCTCATCTATGAAAGACATACAAAGGAGAGAAAGGTTTTTAGGACGTAGTGCTGCAGAATGTCCACACATCACAGAAAATACAACCTTTTCTCTATGTGCTCATTCTCATTGGATGGATATGAAAACACAGGCAGCAGCAGAATCGTCAGTGAGGACAATAAATGATCCAAACTATCAAAGGATTCTCCTGTGGCAGTCAAGTGAAAAAATAATAATGGTCGTTTAAAAACTGAAGAGTATTTTCATTAATGTGACAGTAAAAGCCCAATTTAAATGCAATGTCACTTATTATAGAGTCCTTGTCAAGGTAGGCTGCTAATGAAATCAGAGAAATGACATGTCGAACACAAGCAGAGACATTTTGTGGAGAGAAAAAATGAATGATAGAAAATACAAATGATGTGCAAAAAATGCTCTTTATTGCATTCATATATTTTGTTGTAGGCCTGCTTGTTTTTGATGTCCATGTAGCTGTATTGAATATTAATTTACATATTGATTACTGGTGTGATTAATTGGATTCTGTATGCGTTAATCAAAGGAATCACATTCTGTGTGGTTTGACTCTGAGGTCCACCTAAACAAGACATGTTACCCACAATGTGCCGTCGGACGACACAGGTGGAATTAACTGACTCCCCTCATACTGACCAGATATACCACTGACGTATACATGCGCATGTGGTTTGCGTGTATTTGATTTCGTTTGTATCCGTGTTTTCTTTGTTTGGATTTTGAATCGATGACCTCACGGTGACCTGTTCTTCGATGTGCCGTTGATTTGAATTGTGTGTCGTTGTGTGTTTGTGCACGTACAGATCAGGAGGTGGGAGACGGCAGCAGCAGCAGCGTCGGTGCTCAGGGCTTCTCCATAAGAGCTTCTCCCAAGACCACCCCACGGTGAGTACATGTTCTCTCTCTCTCTCTCTCTCTCTCTCTCTGACACACACACAGATCCCCCACCTCCCAAATCCCTCCCCGTTTTTACATTCCTCTTTGGCCCCCCTCCGTCACCCATCCCCCCTTCTCTGCTTTTCCCTTCACTGGCCTGCCGCCGTCTCCCCTCTCTTCCTCTCCCTCCTTACAGACACATACACCCTCCCGCCCACCGTCCCCTCCCTCCCTCCCTCTCATACACACATGCACACTCTGCTTCTCGCTCTTTACCCCTACAGGCAATCCTCGCTCTCTCAGCCAACGATAACGTGTGTTTTTGAAGGTGGTAACCATCCTTCAACTCCACTTAGAATTTTTTCTCCCCTCTCGGTGTAATCACACATGGAAGGACGGTCCCGCGGTTTTCTTCTTCCTCTCTCTCTGGGAATATTTGCATGGACGTGTCAGGATGGGAATATTGATGATACAGATCCATTCATGTTTGTTTCCTCTACTTTGTGGGATGGATAATTTCTTTGGGTGAGGTCAGTGACATGAAAACTGCACCTGTCTTGCTGTGTAATTTGCATCTCTGACAAAATGTTGACACAGGAGTGACTTTTAATTTGAAAAGACAACGTGTTGGAAAGTTGTTCTCGACATTTTTTTTGAACACCTCAGGAATTGTCCTTCTCAAATTTGTAAATGTTAATAAAATTAAACAAATAGATGTTTGCAATTAGTGAGACATTATTTTAAGAATTCTTTAATCTTGACATGAAAACTACTCTATTTGTTACCCATTTGATTTTTGATTCAAATGTAGAAAGTATCCTCCGCTGTCGTTTTTTGTACATTTCCTTCATGTTACGCTCACTTCACTCTGTCCTCTCCTCCTTCTCCAGCTGTCCCTCATTTCTCCTCATTCACACTCAGCAGATTGACACACACACACACACACACACACACACTCTCTCAGACACACATGCACACCAAGATTTATTGCACTGGGACAGTCCACTTCCCCTTTTCTGTCTCTCTCCCTCTTGCATGTCCTCATTCTCCCTCTCCCTCAAGTCTTTCTCGCTCACTCGCTGACACACACACTCACACTCTTTCTCTCTTTCTCTCTCTCTCTCTCTCTCTCTCACTCACACACACATACACATTGAAAGCCTGGCCCCTTTTCATTAAAGACCACTGTAACAACAAATTGATGTAGTTTTATAGCCAGCAGTGTCTATGTTTGTCTGACGTTTATGTTGGGTCGTTAATCTCCCTATTGACCTCCCTATCTCTCCTTTTCTGTCCCTGTGCTCTCTCTGCCTCTCTCTCTCTCTCTCCCTCTCCCACTCTCTCTCTCTCTTTCTCTTTGCCTCCATTCAGGTCTCCCATTGGTGGCCTGCAGATCCGCTATGACTCCTCGGGGTCGTTGCCGGGGCCGGGTCTAGGGTTGCTAGGGGCGGGGGGAGGCGGCGGGGAGACGCTGCTCCCGGTGGCCACCAGCATAGAGCAGCTCCTGGAGCGCCAGTGGAACGAAGGGCAGAGCTTCCTGCTCCAGCAGGGAGGGCAGGGAGACGGTGAGCCGGCGCACACCTCAAACACCATCCGCAGAAAGCACACAACTCCTCACTCACACACCCAGTAATGTGTTTTTGAGACCGCATAGTGAGATAAGGGTGCAAAGGTGCATTGCGCAACTTGTTTTAAATCACCCTTACGAGCCAATTAGTGACTGTTACTCGAAGAGTTTTGAGTCGCTGCATTCCAGGCGAAACGATGTCAGGGTGACGCGCAGGCATGTGCCCTCATTTCCAAGCCAAGTGTCAGCAGCCTCTTTTAGCTCACTAGCTCTGACACATCGGCATCAGCGCATGATGGTGTGCTCTGCAGCTCGGTCGGACTCGGCGCTTATCAGCTCACTAGCTGGCACGACCCCCCCCCCCCCCCCCCCCCCCCCTGGCACGCCCCCCCCCCTCCCCCCTCCTTAGATAGTCTGAGCTGTGTGCTGGTGTGTGTGGGAGAGAGAGAGAGAGGGAGAGAGAGAGCACGGGCAGCCATGACCTCTGACCAGCTGGCGGCTGTTGTTGTTGTTACAACCATCATGCCACAGGTGTCACTGTAAACAATCCTACTTTCTCCCCCCCTTATGCCCATTTCATATAAGACCTGAGTGCCCGTCTTCGTTCCTGCGTCTCCCTTTGTTTCCACTCACCCTCGCCATGCTATCAGTAAGTTACCTCTCCTCCGTGTGAGGATCAATAGTGGCAGCCCCAGTTGTCAGGAAGGTCGTCCTTCAAACGGGACAATGCGGCTTTTACGTTCCGGTGTATGCGGATCCTCCTCCTGACTGGAGTTGTCCTTGAGCGCTGCGCTGAGTCTGTACAGACACCAGGGTCAGTGCTCTGAAGCTGATCTTGACCTCTGACCCTCCCTGTAGAGTGTATCTGTCGACTCAGTCACTGGCTGTGTGAGCAGGGCTGTGTGGAGGCTGAGCAGAGTTTCGTGGTTTTGCCGGAGGCCTTTTTTAAAGGAAGTCTGCTGTTTTTCTTCTTCTTCTTCTTCTTCCTTGTGAAAGGATCACCTCAACACTCCTTCATCCCAAAGGCAATACATATTCAATTCATAACGGAGGTAGAAGCTGTAAAAGTTGGTAAATGAGGACAATGACAAGTTGGTGTAAAATTCAGATCTTTCACTCTTTAATGCAAGAATGGGTTGAAAACTGTGAAAAATATTTTGAGCAGAAGTCACTGCAATTACATAACACGGAAGTGCTGGAGTTAGTTTTCTTACACACCGTTTGTTTGTGTCCTTCAGTGGTGGGGATGTTGAAGTCTCTGCACCAGCTGCAGGAGGAGAACCGCAGGTTGGAAGAGCAGATCAAAACACTGACCATGAAGAAGGAGAGACTGCAGCTTCTCAGCGCTCAGCTATCGGTGCCTTTCACCCCCACCTCAGCCTCCTCTGGTATGAACACACACACACACACACGCACACGCACACACAACCCAGTCCAGGACTCAAAGCGGAGGAGATTTGTATTATAAGATGCCACAATTAAAATCCATCACTTCATGAATCTATCCTCATTTCTGTCGCAGATGTAAAAGGAGGATCTGACTCATCCTTACCTGTTGCAGCTCAGGTAAGGACAGAGTTACCTCAGATGTATGAGCTGTGCCTCATGACGTATTAACTCCTCTGTCAACAACTGAGTCTAAAGATTTAAAAAAATTACTTTATGATCTACCTCCTCCGGTTAGGACAATACGTCGTGTGGCGGTCACAGCAGTAGCGGCTCCACCTCCTCCCTCTCCACGCCTCCCTCCGTCTCTCAGAGCCCACCCCAGCCTCAGCTCAACGGAGTCGCCGGCGTGGGGCCGACGCAGGCGGGGCTGGCGGGGGTGGCCGGGCTGATGGGCGCGCTCGGGGCGGGCAGCGCTCTGGGAATGGGGGGAATCGTCGGGGCGCTGAACGGAGTCATCCAGACACCAGCAGGCACCGGGAGCCCTCACACTACAGGAGCCGCCGCTGGTGTCACGTTACCGGTCAACAACAGGTGTGTGTGTGTGTGTGTGTGTGTGTGTGTGTGTTTGGGGGGGGGGGGGGGGGTAATAGTGATCACTTTATCTGTCACTACATTGCCAGTTGATATCTGTTGAATTAGAGTCCTACTAAAACACTCTGGATGTCTTAAACTGAGACTTTTCATGCTCAGGTGCAAATGATCCACATTTAAACATGTAAACAACAGAGTCCTTTAATCAAAATGTCAGCCTGTCCGGGGGCTTCATTTCTCAATCCTGAGTTCAGATGTGTGTGAACTTTATCGAGTCCTCTCTCCTCCCCTGTTTCCTTTTGCTTACGTTTTGGATTCTATCAGCTCGACAAATAAGAACAGGTGAGAGTCAGTGATGTTCTCGGAAAGCTGTTTTTTTGTTGTATGATTATATTGTTGTTAAAGGTGTAACATGCAGGATTTGTAAACACACTAGTCACCAGTGGGTCTGATGAGAAAGGGCCACACCACGGGCGGAGAGCACAGTGTCTGCCGATGATACACCACTACGCACCTCATGTAGCCACTTTTGAATGTCACCGTTTCATCTGGAAAAATCCTGCATACTGCACCTTTAATGTGTCTTGTGTTGAGGTGCAGTCGTGTGTATTGTGGTGGTCTGACCGTGAGTTGTGTTTTGTGTCAGTGCTGCGCGGCTCGGTCTGTTTTCTGAGCAGCACAGACTCCTCTTCCAGCAGCATCAGCTCCAGCAGCTGCTGTCCTCGCAGCCCTCAGCGGTACGACACACACACACACACACACACACACACACATGCACACACACACACACACACACACTCACACTCACACACACGGAGCTTGGTTTTTTTGTATGCTGACCTAAATCACTCTGCTTTGTCATTCCTTTTCCTTCTCCTCCTCTCCCCATCTCCTCTCCGCCTCCTCGTTCCTTTCCTTCCCTCCTCTCCTCCCCTTCCTCCTCCCTTCCTCTCCTCCAGGAGCAGCAGGTATTGCTCTACCAACTGATGCAGCAGCAGCAGGACCTCCAGCAGACGCTCTCCTCCTCGTCACAGATTCCCTCCATCCCGCTCTCCTCCGCTCAGCTGCCCATCAACAACCTGCTGCCCGCCGCCCAGAACCAGGCTCAGGGCGCCATCGCGGCCAACCCCTTCCTGGCGCTGCAGCACGCACACACTGACACGCTCGCCTCGGGGGCGCAGAAGCCGCGGCTCGCCGAGAAGGTGGTGGGCATCACCGGGCAGGAGAAGACATGACGATAGTTGTTTTTTTTCTTTTTCTTTTCTTTTTCTTTTTTCTGTTTGAATGATTATGCAGAGTTTTCCGGAGGTCGGCTTGTTGATCAGCTTTGTTGTTCGATGGTGAGAACATTTGCAGAAACATTTCTGTTTTTCGGGGTAGTTTTTTCTCCCCCTTATGTTTATTATTTGTTTATTTTTGCAACTTTTTTCAGGTTTTTTTTGTCCACACTTAATTGTGTGTAAATGTGTATTATCTATTTATTTCCATCCAGTTTTAGATTTCTTAGTTTGTAGCTGCTCCAGAATTTGACTGCTGAGATAATGAATATCACTGGTAGTGCGTTAGTTTGTGTTGATGTGCGTTCTCTCCTCACAACAGGTGCATTGTCGAACAGAAGAGCTTCCACGAGATGTTACCTTTAATTATTTCTCCTTATTCTCATCCTTCAATTTTCCTGCTTTCTCCCTTTAATGGTCGTCCGTCTGTCTGTCTCTGAGTTTCCTCGTGTAGTCTCTTCACTACTTCACTGTCTCAGGGGCCCCAGCTAAACCAGATCCGTGCACTCGGCACACAAGCTAGCACACAGTACTCACAAATATGTAAAGAAAGAATAGCAGAAATACATGAATATTTAAAATGGAGAGAAAAAAGAAAGAAAAGTACAAGTCCCCCTGCCACAAAGACTGAACAGTAGCAGATGTGTGTTTGACATCTGTCTCCCAGTGGGTCCTGAGGGGGATATTTCAGTGGGAGGCTCGTGTGGGGGGGGGGAAACCCATGTTCTCTTTGCTGTCTCTCTCTCTCTCTCTCCCCCCCCCCCCCCCCCCCCCCTCTCTCCCTCTCGCCCCATGTCCTCCTCTGTCTCGTGTGGATCCAGTAATGTCAGTGAGCCAAGCCTCGTACGGTCACCACAGAAGCCTTGCTTTTCACTGTCTCCTCTCCGGGCCAGAATCCGGGGACTCACTCAGGAAAATGAAATGGAAGAGGGGGGACGAAAAAAAATGGCAAGTTGCATGTTGAATACTTGAATCTCGGCGCCCGGACAGTCTTCACATTTCATCCTCCTGATTGAGCCCCCTGCTGCACCTACCTCTCAAGCAGGACCAGCCTATCAGGACCTACTGTATATTAAAAGAAAAAGATGGCCGACATCGGTGGCCGCCTCATGACCCTGCCAATCAGGGTCCAAGCCCCAAAGTGCCTGAGACCAAGGCTGGAAGGGCGGGATTTCACTCCCTGCTATTTGATTCTCTCTCTCCGTCTCTTTCACCTGTGTTCCTGTCACTCAGCCCAGATCTTCAACAACCCTTTTGGCAATTAAGCTGCGTTGCTAAGCAACAAATTACAGAGACACACTCGGCGTCTTTCAGCCGGACATCTCTTTAATAAGAACCAGGAACAACAATGATGATGATAATAATGATTCTGCTGCATTCTCTTCTATCAAAGCCAACGTGTACTGAGCTCTTTATTTATTTGTAGTTTGTTTGTGTAATGGGCGTAAGATATATATTTTAAAAGCCCGCTGGTGTTACAATCTAACATCATTTTGTACTACTGTGTAAAGTTATGTCCTCTGTTTGTGTTTATTTTCCCGCGTGCAGTCAGATCTCGCTGTAAAACCTTTTTCACGACTTCTCTGTGTCACGTGTTTGAAAGATAGAAGCTATTTGATAGTTGGCCGGTGGGGGCGAGGAGGGAGGGGGCGTGGTTTGTACAAAGCGGTTTGTTTGGGGCGGGGCGGGTGGGCGGGGACATGTCGGTGTATCGGGGCGATGTTCGGTGGCACAGTTTTTACCTCGACGAGTGTACATAGACGCTTTCTCATTGGCCACTGATGTGTACATACTGTATGTGATTGTGATTGGCCGCACTGGTGTGAAGGAAAGCCAATGAAGCCTCAGTTTGTGTGTGTGGATCTTTAAAGGACCAGACATGAGAAACAATTAAGGTTGACAGTGACTGGACACACAAAGTATTAATTTATTTTTATATGTGCAGGGACATTGTGTTTTCTCTCCTCTTTTTTTTACGTTTTGCACCATTTTACTGATGAGAAAGTCATTTTATACTCGGGGCACCGTCTTTTCATCTGTGCACACGATTGTTTGGATCAGTTTTGTACAAGTGGAAGATTTAAAAGAAAACTGTGGGGACGGGCTTGACCGTGTATTTCAAAGTACCAAAATAAACACTCTGGATAAAGTAACGGGAACATTTGATTTTTTAAATTTACTTTATTATTATTATTATTATTATTTACTTAAGGAAACAAAAATACTTAGACATTACTACAGGATGGTGAAATCATCCTCATCTATTGATAGAAATTGAGTTTGGAGTAATTACATTATCAATGTATTTTTCAACTGCAACATTTATTCAACAGCTTCGTAGAATCAATGTATTGTCAACACACTGATCTAATTACATCAGTTTGATGTGAGATAATCACTCGTAACCAGCTGTTCAGAATATGGAAAAAAAATCAATTAATTCACACAGATAAGAAGAAACGGAACAACTTCAGTGTCTACACACACGCACAGAGCGGTGTTACGTGGCAGCTGGAAGTCATCAGCTGTGTGTGTGTGTGTGTGTGTGTTCAGAGGAGGGGGCATGATTTCTGCTACATCTGCTTCTGCCCTGGTAATTAAAAGCTCACTTTCCAACCCCCCCCCCCCTCAAAAAAAAAAAAAGATACACACACACAAATCCAACTTGCATTCTTAAAACACACACCCCCTTCTCTCTCTCTCTCTCTCTCCCTCTCCCTCTCTCTCTCTCTCTCTCTCTCTCTCTCTCTCTCTCCTGCCCACACACTTGCTCGCCCCCTCCCTCTCACTCACTATCAGCCCTGTCAATCAAAGCCCAGGCTGTTTAAACACCATACACTCCCCCTCCCATTACCACCACCATCATCACCACCTCCACCCTGGACCCTCTCCCTTTCATAAGCCTCCACCACCACCGCGACACACACACACGCACACACACACACACGCACACACACACACACAGGGCAGGGCTGCTGTGTCCATCATCGATCACCCATCCCACCCCCCTTGCATCCCTCCCTGGGGGGTAAGCAGTGGGGACTCACCAGCTGATGGAGGACCCCTGTGTGCTGCCCGACCAGGTGCCTGATCACAAAGTCAAAACACTGCTAAGCCCCGGTGTTGGGAGATAGATCCCTCTCTCTCTCTCTCTCTCTCTCTCTCTCTCTCTCTCTCTCTCTCTCTCTCTCTCTCTCTCTCTCTCTCTCTCTC
>JAFBJT010110663.1:0-13462 GCA_016785325.1 Chascanopsetta lugubris | reverse complement strand
ATAGTTTGAACGTTCACTGAGAGATCACCTGCTGTCTTTTTCCTCAAACAGCTGTAGGTTATGATGGGATGTGTCCTGGGAGCGGTTTGGACGGCAGGTTTGTGCCTGGGACAAAACACTGGCAACCAACCAACTCTATTAGCAAGATGAGCAGCTCCATTTAGTTCAATTCAATTTGGCTGCGCAAGATACAATACACAGAGAAGTGTATGACAGGAAAACTCCGCCGTTCCTTGGATAAATGGATGGATGGAAGGAAGACCAGAGAAGGCATGATGAATGGATGGATGTATGAATGGATGGATGGATGGATGGAAGAACTAATAGAAGGATGGATGGATGATGGATATGGATGGACAGATGGATGGAAGGACTTATAGAAGGATGGATGTGTGAATGTTGTGGATGGATGGACAGATGGATGAATGGATGGAAGGACAAGATGGCTGGATGAACGGATGAATGGATGGATGGATAGATGGATGAATTGGATAGGATAGCACCTTTAATGGTGAATACCAGGGAGCATCCACAGGGCCATAGCTGGAAACATGACTCTCAATGAAAGTGAGGCAGTAAAACATTGATAGTTGATGTGGGCAGGTGTTAACCTCCCATGTCAACTTCCATATCCAAGAACAATCCAACCATATGTCAGTGCTGGATCATATTGGATGTGTTACAGTAAGACCATGACCTCAGGGTTTTCCTCATGCTACAGTCCAAACCAGCTGTGCATTTTGCACTGTTGACTGGCAGGTATGTTTCTTCCACGGGTTTGATTAGGGTCGGATTCATTGATTCTCCTCCCCAGAGGTTCAAGAACAAAGAGAAAATCAAATGAGGCAACACAATAAGCCTCCATTGTTAATGTAGACAGTTTTCATCTGGTTCTCTCCCCACCGCCCGCTCCTCTAAACAAATACAGGCTAATTGGGCGTCTAGACTCTGTCACAGAAACCAAAGAAAGAAAACAATCCATTGGCTCTGAGCTGTAATTGAAAACAAAGCCTAGAGCTAATTACTTATCATTAATCATCCAATTCAGCTCCAGCTACCTGTTCACGTTTTTTCACTCCTACAACTTTTCCTCATACCAATTACAAACCTCTCTGTGGATGGAACAGTAGAAGACGAGAGGGGGGAGGGAGAGGGGGGGGGGGGGGGGGGGGGGGGGGGGGGGGAGGCTGTTGAAAGCTGGGATGAAGACAAAACAGTTCAGACAAATGGAGGGATGACAGGAATCGATGGAGGGATGGAGAATGGACATGAGGAGAGAACATAACAATAAGGGAGATTGATTTATCTGTAATGAATGAGGAAAATGGCTCGGTGGAGCCATTTGTCCCAGTCACGTCCGGGTTGATTGTGAGGCCGCCGCGCTGCGAGTGCCTGAAAGGCGATGGAGTATTGTGATGCTGACTGACAGCGCAGGTCGACACCAAAGAGACAATTTGCATTTTCATTACATTTGAGATTGACTTCGCAGGGCCTTTGTGGTTACATGCACACACATACACACACACTCACTCACCCGCTCACTCACACACACACACACACACATATGAGCATGTATAGATCGAAGTGCCGTCTCATCGTAGGGGCGTGGTATCTCTGCGGCGGGTGTTAGGTGTGTGTGTGTGTGTGTGTGTGTGTGTGTGTGTGTGTGAGAGAGAGTCTGTACAGGAATTGGAAGTGAAAATAAACGCTCTCAAAATAGAGCAAAGGCAATCAGACTATTTGCTTTGAACAGACCCTGATATTGACAATAAAGTGTTTCCTTCACAAATCTCACATCCAGCTTTGTCAGAAAAAGAGATTCTCAAGTAAGCGCAGATCTGAACTCATGTAATGTAGAAGAACTTGAGGAGAGTCTCAGAGTAAAGAATATATGTCCTTGGGAGTTTTTGTAGCTGGCACTTAGAGTCTCTTAGGGTTACAAGACTTTGTTTTATGGCAGTAATTGGCACGGCATTTGTTGCATTGTCCACCACTGGACAGTGAAACCCGACCTGCCCGTCTGCTGGCCATTGTGACTCTGACCCTCTGAACCTCTCTCCCAGTCATGTCATGGCACCAATGTAACATGCATTGTACTGACCGCACAGTTCATCCCACACAGGTCTGGAAGCGGCAAACAAGGCAGCAGAGGCTGATGTGTTCGCAAAAGGGGTTCAAAGTCACACATGTGAGCGGTGATTTTAAAAGGTGCAGTGTCTAAGATTTGGTGACATCCAGAGGTGAAGGTGCATGTTCTATCCATCACCTCACCCTTCTCCTGGACGATGGCTTCTCCCCCTGCCTGATGAACTGGGTGGATACTTTTTGTCTGAAATGATTGAATGAAAATGACAGACACATTCTGGATGTCGTGAGAACCAGTGTGGATCACCAACACTTCTTCCAGAAGTCTGTTGCAGAGCTCTCGGTTACGTTGACATATGGACAGATGTCTCACTGCATTGTCACCACTGGTAACAACATTGTGACTGAATCGGGAAAAGTTGCGTTCACACATGCGCGCACACGTGCACACGCCCGGCCGCGCAGTTTCCTTGCGGGCAGCGTTTCTTCAGATGAGCACTTGTGTCAGACAGACTGTTTTGACAGCCAGCAGCCCTCCCAACGAAAGGAGCAGTCATCAGAGTGTGACATCACTGAAAAACGCCAAGGGGGAAAAGCCTGCCGGGGCCGCTGAGAGCCCTAATGCTGACAATGTGACTGACAGACCCACAGTCCCGGTCTGCGGCAGCAGGGCAGGGCTGGCGTACACAGAGGTGACAAGCTTTTTCTGCCGAGAGACAGAAACGAGCCCATCCCTGCATTTTGATCCGAGCAGAATTATTCCCTCTGACTATCCCTCTCAAAACAGGCGGGGCAGCCAACAGCCACAAACACACACAGTCTGCTCTGACAGAGGAAAGTGATGGAGACAGATGACACGTTGGAATGTGACTTGAAGAATATACGTACGTAGGCACACATACGTAAGATCCTCTGCTCTGTAGGTGACGTAGTTCAGCCTCTCTGTGAGTCAGCGCGCAGACAAACTAGAATGATACTTCAATAGAAAAGTTCCATCATTCAACCAACAACTCAAACATTTAATATCTTTGACTGATAACTTAGAAAAGAATCGATTTAGAAAATATTAATGACAATAACAAAACCATGACTGGATCCAGTCCTTGGTCCACATCCATAGCAAAACCAAACAGACTCTCTTGTGTTGCATGTCCATCTTCAACCTTCATCCTTCTCCTGACATTCAATCTGATCAGTAGGTTTCGTCAGATGTGACCAACTCTCTAGAAAACTAAGCAAACAAATATCATAGATGGCTCACAGGGAGGCAGCAGAATGGAGAAATGCTTCCATCATGACACACAAAAAAAGGTCTATTCACTTCCTGTGTGCCAGTACTAAAGGAACCGGAATAACCAGTTGAAGGTTCCTGGCCCTTCATCAGTGATCATGAGCAAATACACGCCAACACAGAGAGGTGAACGCTGTCATAGTAACATCCTAAGAGCCACAGATTTGAAATGATATCAACATTCATTCACCATGTTCAGCTCTTGAATATCAAATCGGGTAAATCAGGAAGTCAAAAGTTAAATAGTGTCCAATAAATGCTGAATTTATTGGACACTTCAATAAGTGACCAAGGTCTGGATCCAGTCATGGTTTTGTTATTGTCATTAATATTTTCTAAATCGATTCTTTTCTAAGTTATCAGTCAAAGATATTAAATGTTTGAGTTGTTGGTTGATTCTGCTCATGTAGAATCTATGAACGGGTTGATTTCCCATTTCCCATTTTCCCAAAAGTCTGAAACCTAAAGAGGCAACAATAGGAGTGAACTCCAACTCCAGGCTTTCTCTTACTGGAACAAAAATGTCAGATAGACATTCTCTCCAAAGCTCCACGGAACATCGCGCTGGCTGCTCCTCTCACCTCTGACCTCCCACATCACATCTCCACCGTTCTTGCCGGAGGAGCAGGAGCTTTTGGAGCCGACTTCTGCTGAACCGCTCATCTCGACATAAGCTTTGATTTTCAGGATGAATTTTCTCCGCCAAAAACATTCGCACTTGCCAATGTCAGTGTCCTCGTGCACTCTGAGAGAACACTGCCACTGCTGTGTGTGTGTGTGTGTGTGTGTGTGTGTGTGTGTGCAGCTGCTGCTGCAACCGAGCACCAACCTAGTTTATTTGTGAAGTTATGAAAAAAATTTCCTTTGAGAGAAATGAGAACAGAGGAGGATTTTCATGACTCAGCCTCAATCCCTTCACTTCCTTTGGAGTAAAGAAGAAACATCTGGCAAACAGAGGAACTTGTTCACCTGCTGGTGTAAAAAAAAAGCAGGTCTCTGCTTCATGGTTGGTCAATGGAGAGTATGGGAGTGATTGATTCCATCTATCTTCGACCTTATGTAGCAATAACAAACGGAGCAGGGCGGAATCAATAGACATCTATAAAGGTTATTGGAGCCCTCATCAATATGTGAGGCTTAGGGTCTTTCTGATTCCTCATCAATGGCACCAGATGACATCCATCAGAAAAACACAATTACCACAGTTTAATGGGCGATGACCATTTGCCAATTCCCTCCATAGTCTAACCAGCGGTGCATGGTACCACCTCTACACACTGTCCATAGTAACTCCGGTATCTAATTGTCAAGTGTTGAGTCAGTGTCCTAAATAGGACGGATGGCACAAAGGCTTGGTGAAGGCAGCAATGTGTCATGGCTGGTAAGAGGTTCGAGAGGCAGTGATTAAAGCAATGAATCACTTGTGCAGTGGTCTCAGTCACTGGCTTCATCCAACAGGCAAGATAGCCATTCAGGGCGCAGATGACAATTCTTTAAGAAAAGTAGAGAACCAAGAGTGTGTGTGTGTGTGTGTGTGTGTGTGTGTGTGTGTGTGTGTTTTAGTGTGTTTGTGTGTGAGAGAGCAAGATGTTTCGGCTCAGACACGTAGTTTTTCACTCTGTTGTTTATCCAACGCTGAATAAATGCGTCCAATTTCATTCTCATTCTGGGGCCGGCCCGAAACAAGGGCCATAAATCTCGATGTTGGATGTGAGCGCGGCGCCACAACCACTTTATAACACTGAGCAAATGAGATCAGGTGCTACCTGCAGGTGGGTAGTGATGTGGAGAGAGGCTGCAGGCTGTGTTTAAGGCACGGAGATCAACAAGTGTTACTTCATTATGCGAAACTAAATCTGTATGCCACCGAAATATCAGGGAGGACTGAGACTGAAATGGGAGCAGACTTTCTTCACAAGTTACTCTCCACTGCAACAAAAGTACAGCAAAATACAACCAAAACATTTTCTAAGAATAGATACAAAGCCAATGAAAAATGAATATGGTAGTACTTGAGTTTAACTGGATATAAATACACCACAGATAGTGTTATTTGATGCATAATGTGATGCTGCACTTACATGCAGCTCATTGCAAAATAGTTTCCTTTATGGAACAAAGATATATTGACATATATTGAAAATTAGAAAGTAATATGTTAGAGCATACATTTTAATATATTGAAAGGGCAACACATATTTGACATGTCAATATTTTATGTCAATATACGTTGCAAAATACAAGTAACGTACACCATATTTCTTCAAATTCATATATATTATTTGAACAGGAATGATTATATATTTTACAATATATTGAAAGTGGCAATAATTTGTATATAGAGAATATATTCGCAAATACTATATATTTAAATACAAACGACAACATAATTTTGAAATAGAAACATGTTTTGATTTTTCAAATTACTGTAATATTCTAAAAAGGTGAAACATTGTACATTTTGCACTTAAATTGATGAGAAATCTGGTCTACATGGATAAAAACGAGAACAAATGTTTAATAAAAGATTCTCAGATATTCTCTCTTTCAAGGTAATTTCACAGTATTCAAACTATTTCTGCAACCACTAGTGTCGAACCCTCTCACCCTGCTTTTATTTCTTCAGGCCAAAAATAGATTTTTTTAACTGGTTCTCTTCCCAAGTACAAACGCAGTTAGCGCTGCCTCCAGGAGGTGACCATATGCTACAATCTGCAAACACACACTTAAACAAAGTTTCCCCTGCCTACTCAAGGTGGTTTTATGAAACCAAGCCAATGAAAGCACAACACTCTAACAACACTGTTACAAACCTCACCTGAGCGCTGAGTGTAATTTGCTGGAGGCTGTATGCTGCCAAGGTGACAGGCTGAGAGAGAGAGAGAGAGAGAGAGAGACATACACACACAGTGGGCCATTTATGTGAAGTGTCAGAATGGACGCTCTGAGTCGAAAGCCGAGCTAACGGCACTGTACGGACCAAACCAATCAAATCTCATCCGCCATTTCAAGTCGTTGCTCCCCGAGTTTATCCGATTCAAATGAAGTGTCAATGCCAATACTGAGGAATACGAACTTTGATTGATGGTGACACCCATAGTCGGTCATGGTTACCAGCCTTTTCACAACAACAGGACACTTGCATCTGCTTTAATTGACAGACCAATAACAACACAGCCATCCAGCAGCTGTTCTCTGGCACTTGGGGAGACGGAGACAATAACAAGCAGATTAACAACAACAGAGGCAACATCCACTTCTTTGGCCACGGCACATCATCGGAAATGAGATGAGACAAGCCCCATGCATAGACTTTTTGGCAGAACAATGCAGACAATTTAATTTTGACACCATCCATAATGTCAACTAGAGGAGGATTCTCCAGTCCTTTGCTATAGATGCACTTGAGATGATTAAAATCGTGTGGGGGTGAGGGGCTTTAAAAGTAAGGTGATGGAGCTATGGCAGTTTTTTGTGAGCAACCCAAGTAGATTACATATAAAAGAGCGTCATGGCTCCTGACCACCTGCAAATCACATGTGATCACAGGCCAAGCGAGCAGAGCGGTTGACTTCAGAGGTCGACACCTGCAATGAGCTGTAAGACTGCGTGATCACAGGCCTGGGAGCAGCGGGACATCGCACAGTCAAACCCAATCAACAGCCCAGTCCTATTTGTCTCGTGATGCAGCTGAGAATCTTTGTTCCTTTTTTATTTATTTTTTTTGAAGTCAGAACCAGGCTCATTAATAAAAAGATCCAGACCAGGTGTCTCTGTTTTTCCACTGTTTAACGTTTTAATTGACTCAGCAGGTGAAGGAAGAAATCATTTCCCTGTGATGAAATGCAAAGCGCGGTGGGACTCGGCGCGAGGGGCCGAGGGCTGTGGGCATCAGGCCGCCGACAGGATTTGGATTTTTTATTTGTGACGGTGGGTCCAGAGGGAGCGAGAGAGGATCAGAGCGAGGAAGCTGCGAACTGGAGCCAAGCGCATTTTGTTCGTGCAGCTCATCTTAATATTTATGACGCTCAAAGTCAAACTCAAACAACTCTGTGAGGAGGCCTGAACATAAAAGGCTGTGGAGAGAGAGGAGCTTAAATTAGAGCGTTATTTTTGTACTGAGCCTCATGATGATATTAATAATAACTATATCTATTCCAATATACATATTCTCAACAGTGAGAGCATTACAACTTGTAACATGCTGTGCAATCTATCTGTGTAGATTGTGATCGATAGATAGATCGATCGATAGATCAATCTAGTGTATACTGAGGATTTTGTATGAGAGATTACTGTGAAAACATTTGATCCACAGTCCTGATATATACATGTATCATAAGATCATTCTAGGGTGATCATCCATTCATCACACATCATTCTAGTTATCATATAATAAATCTGCCACATTGGAAATAATTTCACCCAAAATTTGACACATTGAACCTTTAATTCACGTCATCAACCTAACATAAGCTACTGTATCAAAAAACCCAATTACCTTTTTCCCCCCATCCATGCAGCCTCATTGCACACTCGTGCAATTAGTATTACCAGAGAATGGAAATGTGAATACTGTGCTAATAAGCAGCACATCGATGATACATTCATTTCACACTTTAAGCCTGGAAAGTAAAAAGTACCTCAATCGAAACTTGTTTTTATGGATTCTTCCAGAAGCTCTGCCCAGAGGCGATGTAAATAAACAGGAGGATCCCTGACATTACAATCAATAGCGCACCGTCATGCTTCATGTGTATGTGAGATGCTCAGATATTCACAGAGCGTGTTCATCCACTCACAGCACTTAGTTTGCAGTGAGCAGCTGCACCAGCCCTCCGGCCCCCCCCCCCCCCCCCCCCCCGAGAGAGGAGCCTCCGTCAGCGGAGATCGATCACTGGGTGAGCTGCCCATCACAGAGGTGACGCTGGCATGTGGACGCTTAGTTTTTCCCCGAGTTTGAAGATGTGGACACGAGGGCCTTGATCCTCTGTGGGTGGGGTGTGCCACTGCCGGACCCCTGCATCTGTTCCGGGGGCCTCTTCGGGGACTGGTTGGCCCTCTCTGCGGGGGCGTGGTGGGGTGGCGGTGCCAGTCTGGAACCTGGCACCATGCGGACCTGCCGCTGCCGCCGTCTCGCTCCCCGAGGGTCTCCGGCCCTCCCGGAGGTGTCGGGCCCCCAGGGGGGGGGGGGCGGACCGGGCCGGGCGGTGGGGCTATGGCCTCCTGGTCATGTTGCGGCCTACTGATGATGAACCTCAGAGCGCACACACATACTCACTCCCCCTCCCCCACCCCCTCTATCTGTCCACCGCCTTCTCCCCGAACCCCCACTGTTCTTTGTTTCTCTTCCTCTCCACTGCCCGTGCTCCGTCTGGCCCCATATCCTCGCTCACCTCACATGGGCAAAAATTCAAAAGCATGACTCAATTATTCAAAGAAAGATTAAGTAACAGGAAGGAGGTACACGTCATGTACATTCCACCCATCAGAGTAAAATCTGTCAGGCACAATCAGGCATCAAGACTTTCAATACTTCAAGCCAAAATGCTAGACAGGACAGGTAAAAAATAAATAAATAAAAAATAAAAAAGATGTGGAGATGGGAGTATTGTAACTACTGCAGCTGAGCATTCCAATGAAATGATAGTTTCTCAGTTACAATTCATTATCACCACCTTAGAATTTCTACTTAAAGTGCAGTGTGTAAGATTTGGGTCACTTTGAAAAATATTACCAAACAATGACATACTGACATTTCCATCAATTCATAATCACCTAAATGTTTAAATTGATATTGTAAAATGTATAATTACACGAGGAGCGGGTCCTCTCTAGGGGGGCCGCCATGTTTTTACAATATCCCTGAGTGGATGTATGAAGCATCTTTTGTGTAATTTTTTCCTGCATGTAGAGCTGAAACAATTACAATTCAATAACAAAAATTGCTCGATTATAAATTCCCTGAATCGAATGATCAAATCTTTAATTGATGTTTTGCTCTAACTGTTTAAGGTTAAGGACGGAACATACGCTGCTTCTCATTTTCACATTTGTACTATTTTTTCCGCCTATTCAAATAATTGTTTAATCAAATCAAATCCAAGAAATTAATCAATAGATCAATCAATTACAAAAATAATCGTTAGCTGCGGCTCTACCTGCGCGCTCGGGAGGGTGAGGGTGGGATGATGGATACAATATGCAACTTCACCTCTAAACGACGGCAAATCCTACACACTGCACCTTTAAGGACAAAAACGAATTACTGAGAACATTCAGATTACTCTGTCTTTCACTTTGCAGACAGGAAACTGCACTGTGCCTTTGCACTTCACTATTGTGTCTGTAGAAAGGTGAGATTTGAGGAGAGACAGAAATAAATGGATTCTATTTCGAGACACTTGCTAAATCTGGAGAGCCGAGATATGCCAATACTAGATGTGGCTCATTGTCACTGGCAGCCTTCATGCAGAGAAATGTCTCCTGGCCAAGAGAGATGGTACTTGAGCACATGGGTAGATGTGTTGTGGCTCTGCATTGTTTGACGAGATAAAGAGTGATTCTCTTCTCTCAGGCGGGTGTCATGCAGTTTCCCTGCAAGCTTCCGGTTTGGGACACGCTCAGTGAAATCTCACCAATATGTATTTAGTAATCCGGCTTCCGTGAAAAAACTCATCCATTTTGAATGATATGAAAAGCAATGACATGTGTCACTATGCTAAGTAACATTAAAAATCCACCGGGGTAAAACTCGAGTAAACATCAGCACCACACTCGAGTCAATATGGGTTCAGTTTGCTTGGGTTATTAAACAATACACAGAGATGCCTTCATTCCTGCTGAGCTCAGGGAACTGAACCTTTGTTATTGTGTGCAGTGTGCATGTGTGTGTGTGTGTGTGTGTGTGTGTGTGTGTGTTTTATTTTCAATGCTATGTTCGCCTGTAGCATATGAGCAGAGCGGCAAGTACTGAATCTTCCATACCACCCCTTTCATGTCATTAGCATGAATTCCAGTGAATTTGATTTCCACCGTTGATCTTGACCATGTGATGTGAGTTTGAGGCAAAATCCATAAACATGTGTTTTCATTCAAAGCAGCATTTTGGCTCTGAATCAATAATGATCTCGGTCCTTGATAGCAAAGCGGACCATTAATACACGATGTGACCGCTCATGTACACTAGGCAAGTGTGTGCAGGTGTGAACATAACAGAGGTCAGTGGGTGGCGATGTCCCAACACCTGAGTGCTTATGAGGCTCGTTGTGGGCGGCTCACTCGTCGCCATCTTGCCGACTCCTCTTAGTTCCTGGTTCATCCAAAAATGGGCAAGGATGCGGAGCGCAGGTAGAACTGGGGTGGGCCTGTGGTGCGGTCACACCATCCACAGAATGGAAACTCAAGGGACCACGCCATTTTAACATACTAGGAGTCTATGGAGATTGACTCGCTTTTGAAGTAAGCCTCAAGTGGCCACCCAGAGAACTGCACGTTTTTTCCCCCCCCCATCGGCCTCATCCGTCAGTCCTGGAGGTTTCCACTTGGTCTTGATTGACCAGTGTCAATCAGGAACCTAATCTAAGTGTATCATTATTTACAAACATCTGTTTTTACCAAGGTAGACGGTATTGGATGTGTGGAGTTTCCAAATCAAAACTCCGCCCACAGCGTTTGAGTACACAGCCGACAAAAACATAGCAACGGCGATGTGCTTTAAAAAGTAATCTTAGCAATCTGGATGCAGTCTGCGATTAGGTGGACTAACTTGGACTGGTATAAAAAAAGTGCTTCAGCTCCAGCTGACACTACACTCCTAACAATTTTGGAAAGGCAGTCACTTGCAGCATGTTTCCATAAGAAGTCCCTCTCCTCCTCCTCGTCCTCCTCCTCCTCCTCCTTCTCCTCCTCCTCCACAGACATAAGGTGTTTATCACACTCAGCCAGTTAGCAACAAAGCTGAGAGTGGAAAAACAAAGAGCCAAACTGTCCACGTGCGTGATGTGGCTGTGGCCCTGTTCTGCCACCTCCTCTCAGCATCTGCTTTAACTCCCATTAACCACTCACACCCGACGGCTCTGGTATTTCAGACAATTTAATGCGCCTCTCCGGCAGAGAGGACGGTGCGATTGAGCGTAGCGCCGAGCTAATTGAAGTCCACTGACACCATTAGCAAACCGCCATCAGGCTGATACCCAGTCGTATAACAAGAGGCTGAGGGTTGGGGGGAGGAGAGACGACTGATGACGAACGACACAACAGCAGCAACAACAACACACTTTCTTCACACAGGTCAGGCTGCATTTGACAAGTGGACAAACGGAGAGAAGATGAAAGGGCAGCGATGGACAGGAAAACATGAATAATGACTAGAGGCAAAGACACAAAAAAAAGAAAAATCAGGTCTGGACGGTTACTTGACGTTTCACGTGTCGGAAACACAACATGATAGTCTGTGGGCTGGACTAGTTTCCACAATATTCAGGCGAGAGGCAAATGATGGTAGTGGAATCAAAATGCAAGGTGGAAATCACATGTTTTTGTCTACAACAAATTGACACTGGCATAGGCACTTATCACCAAAAAGCTCTCGATTCTCATTGTCTTTTCACATTGACATTTTCCACTGTATTCTCACAGGGGTTGTCAGAGACATCTTACTGGAGGGCTGACAGACAAACTTCTGAAAAAGGCCTACAACAGCTGACGCCAACATTTGACCTCTTGACTCACAGGAACATCAGGAGACTTAAAGCAGCTTCATCCACACGAATGCAGCTCCAAGGTCAATTTGAATCGGCTTACATCAGAATCAGAATCCTGATTCTGGAAAATCTTTCACACTGCACCTTTGAACAAACTTAACAAGCAACTAGCCAACAATAGCCTCATATATTAAATGCGCATCGTCCCACGATGAATTCACCTCTCGGTTACGGTGAAGTGGTCATTGCACTGCTGGAGTGTTCTGCAGCAAACAGAGCAGTGGACACCTCTCGCCCCCATCGCACACCAGGCGTTATCGCTGTGAACCATGCTAACGCACCATGACTGCTGCCTTTGCTGACGGGGCTAACAAGCGTGCAGCGGCAGAGAGCGGGAAAGCGAGATAGTGTTTTTGGTCTCGTTATCAGTTCGGAGGCTTGATTGCAAATGCACACAATGCATTAATGTGCATTACACGGGATCAAGCAATTTGAAGGTATCTTCCAGGACCAGTGTTGCCTGTTGCCCACAGTGGAAATCAAAAGTCTCGGCTCGGGCGGCGTTAACAATTTCACACCATTAAATTGGCCCCTCCTGGTTCCAAACACGGCCCAAACAGGCCTGCTACATGCTGATCTGTGACACCAACCCCCCCCCCCCCCACCCACCCACCACCACCCACACAAACGGTGCCCTGGATTTGATTTGGCTGCGACCGTCTGTATTTCCCTCGGGCTGCAGTGCTATCACAGTGAGGCGAGGAGGTGAGCCATCTTGCTGAATGGAAATGCTCCCGTAGATGTGCACTATGTGAGAGACGGGCCCCGGGGACCAATTCTGGCAAATGGCGATCTGATTGACTGGGCAAAGAGAGGAAGAGAGAGGAGGAAGAAGGGGGGGGGGGCGGCGGGAGGGGGGGCGTTACGAGGCAGACGTCTGAGTGTCTTCTAGAGCGAGCACTTAGATATAATTCTATGTAACACATGTTCATACACGCCCATCTGTCTTTGGAGTGCGTGTGTGTGTGTGTGTGTGTGTGTGTGTGTGTGAGTGAGTGTGTGTGTGTGTGTGTTTTCTATGCCCCTTCCCTCTCATGCCTTCCTGCCTGTGGCTCTAATGACGGCTGCTTACAGTATAATGAGAGATGTGGTCAGATAATGGAGGAGGTAATTACTTCAGCGCAGCAGCCGCTGGTTAAGAATTACATTATTGATCGGCCAAATGCGTTGGCATGACGGGCGGAGGAGGAAGAATGCAAAAATGGAGACGAGGGAGAAAAATCTACTCCTAAAATTACCTGTTCGTCTGGCTTCCAATCAAAGCTGAGGCACACAGTTGAGCATGTGCATTCACACACACACACACACACACACACACACA
>JAFBJT010110662.1:125757-137312 GCA_016785325.1 Chascanopsetta lugubris | reverse complement strand
GAGCCAGACCGGGCCGATTCATTCATATCGACGGGACTGAGGGAAAATACTGAGGGACCCCGGGTTCGGCTTCTTGCTCGGGGGGTTCAGCGCTGTGAGGGGCGTTCAGCGCTGTGAGGGGCGTTCAGCGCTGTGAGGGGCGTTCAGCGCTGAGGGGCGTTCAGCGCTGTGAGGGGCGTTCAGCGCTGTGAGGGGCGTTCAGCGCTGTGAGGAGTTTGCACATTTCTGAGAGCAGGAGATGTGAGTAGTGCAGTTGAGCGCTGTGAAGTATCACCGGTACTTCCATAGTGTAGCGTGTGTGGCTGAATCCGGTGCGTGAGATTTGAAGAGCACGCGTGGGCGTCACACAGAGACTGTTGACACGGAGACGCCGGGGGTCCCCAGGAAGCTGAGGGCGTGGCCTCAGACTGGGAGAGGATGACGAGGCGGCGAAGGTAGAGGAAGTAAGAGAGGCAGCGGGGGGGGGGGGGGGGGGGGGGGGGGGGGGGGGGGGGGTGGGGGGGTAGGGCGGTGCTCTCAGGGTCAGAAAGATACATTTTCTACAATTCATACATTTTCTTTCTATCCAGGTTTGAAATTGTGCCTAATTAGGGGGCGTGGCCTCTTGATTGACAGCCGGGCCGACCTGTCACGTTCAGTGGACCCCAGCTCGACCTATGCTCCGCCCCTTTCCCCCTAATACCAGCTGTAAATGAGGTCAGCTCCATTCTCTTTCTGAAAGCCAGGTGGACGGGACAGAAACAGCAGATATCGATTTCAAACTGCTGCACAGGAAAAGCCAGGACTTTCAAATTCCTTCTCCATCCAGTTTTTCCCTCAGTCACAGATGTGTTGGGGGCACAGTCTAACATTTAACAGCACTGTAAATGTAAATGAGTAATGAGTTGATTTTTGACATTTCATACAGATAATGTCATCAGGATACTGAATCAAATCTGATTCAAGTCTAACACCAAATCTTTGGTCTTAATTAGTCAATTAATTCATATGGATCACTACGAGTGACTTAGAAGATATGAGAGCTCACTTGTCCGTGTTTCATTCTCTCTTATCATCAAACACTGTGAATAAGGATCTGCCTCGGAGCTTTGACTCCTCAGGCAGGTGGGGTCAATGCCAAAGTCTCCTTTTCTGAAGTGCATGTAAATGTTTCCATCAGTCTCTGTGAAAAGATGTTTCAAACGACAGAATCCTTTTAGAAAATCTCAACATGAGCCATGTCTCCAAGAGGAGCGGTATTTTCAATGTGAGCACTGAGGTGCCCGTTACGTAGCTTATAATTAGAGGTGGCTCACTATTAGAGCCCGTGATGGAGCTGATGGAGCTGATGGAGCTGATGACAGTCTCTCATAGAGTCACATGTTAAGAGTGATGCAGTTTTACATTTAAAATAATCCGCGGCTACATTCACGTTACCGGCTGGATCCTTCAGTTCAGATTCCGCTCAGACTCTTCCACCTGAATGCATCAGTCCTCTAGAACAGCTCACGTGTGCAGACCGATACTTTTCCCACATGCATCATCAACAGAAACACGACCACAGGATCATTTAGTTTGTGAAAACATGTCTAGAGGACGGCAAACAGACGAGAATGAGGATTTTGGCTGCTGTTGTATAAAGTTACAATTCCACACACAGCGCAGCTCTGGTGTCAGAGACATGTTTGTTCAGAATTGAAAATCCAAACTGACCAGATCACATCTCCCCGTCTGATAAAGTCAATGTAGCCACCCAGTCACGTTATTGATATTTAAATTGACAGTTAAAACAGTAGCAGTCGATAGAGTAAAGACAAACTCATCCTTATTGACATGCCAGAGAGGAGACACAAGAGTATGAGGGTTAAAGAGGAGGGAGGGAGGGAGGGAGGGAGGGGGGGGGCCGGGTGGAGATTTCTCTCTACATTTAGGAAAAGTTGAAGTTAAGAGGGAGAACATTGATGGGTTTGGATGCAAAGATCTAGAGACAACATGCAGAGAGAGAGGTAGAGAGGTGGCACCGTGCTGACGTCAGCGTTTATTAAAGGGCGTGTTTTGAAGGGTTGTTTTCCTCCGCTGGACTAAACCTGCAGCTTCACATCTAAATTCATTATCATTTCACAAAAATGGATTTGTATCTCATTTTCTTCTTCTTCTTCATCTGGTCATAACTATAACTGTTCTGACTTTGAAGATCAAAGACACTTTACCTGTTGTTAGCAACTCAAATGGCACCAGAGAGTTTAGACAGAGTCGAGTGTGGTGTCTGAAATTTGAAAACAATATCAAAGTGCAGCATCTCTGTGTTTTCTGACCTCGGACGGAAAGAAAAGCCACTGAGGCTCCGTCTGAGAAAAGAGAACAACACAATCCACAAGCTGCACCACGACTCTGCAAATCCACGTATCAAACACAAACACTTCAGCTCGGGCGGCGCTCTGCTCTAATGGCGGCTCACTCCACCTCCATTTCTGAGCGCCGCTGCTCTCGCTCCTTAATGATCAAGCAGCGAGAGAACCAGAAAGAGCGGTAAACATGTTTGAGGCTATATTGTTCTCTGAGAGTGACTGAGAGAGAGAGAAAGAGAGAGAGAGAGAGAGAGAGAGAGAGAGAGAGAGAGAGAGAGAGAGAGAGAGAGAGAGAGAGAGAGAGAGAGGGGGGTGTGAGGTGGAAGCAGTGTGAGCTCTGAGCTCTGCTCATCTGCGATGGTCAGACAAGAGATGAGAGCCGAGACGGTGCCATGCCTCTGAATGAGCCCCGCCACAATAAAAGCCATGATCAGCATGCTGAGGAGGACGTCATGGGAACTGAACCCACACAGCTGCAAAATTTTGTGAAGTGAGCACAAAACTCTGGAATCTCCGACGTATGCGGCGGAGGCGGTTTGTGGGAGAGGTGGCAGGTAACGGACGGTCAGACTGGTTCCATCCTCTTCTGTTTTCATGGAGGATGAGGAGTTTGTGGGTGGAAGCGCTGAGTCAGGTACCACGCTGCTCATTAGACCAATTAGCTTTCATTCCTGCAACAGTTGTCTTATTGCTGTTGCTGGAAGGAGGTGGAGGAGGCGGGGGGGGGGGCTTTAACTTTAGTGTGTTTACAAAAAGATTGACATGCAAATGCAATAAATGATGGGACTGTATGTATTATCAGGAGAGCAGCGATGTCAGACAGACATGAATGTTTCAATCTATGAATAAAAGTATGTTGCAGAGGACGTTTTATCATTTAAGGCTCATGGACCGAAATATCACATTTACGTGATTATGAATTGCTCAAAGTTTGAACAAAAATGTGACGAAAGTGACAGAAATCGTACACACTGCACCTTTAATGGTCCCACTATGCTCAATCTTACACATGAGAACACTTACTAAACTGCCTTTGTGGATGAATAAGTGAATTTACTTCGTACTCTTTGCCCTTCACTGCTCTTTTTTCAATGTTATTATGCACCAGCGTTTGTCAGATTATCCTCTACATCATCCCATCCTGTTGGAACATGCAGGTGATGTCATGCACATTACGGAGATGTGATGGCTGCTCATTTCACAAAATTTAAGGAACAGTAAGTGATGCCGGGCAAAACAGCTTACGCCAGTGGGGGGAGAGAGAGGGGGGGGTGCATTTGAGAGGGGGCAAAGGGGTTAGTTGCAGAGTGGGTTTGGGGTCCTGAGAGAGAGAGAGAGAGAGAGAGAGAGAGGGAGGCCGGGACGGGCCTGAGGCGCCCAGCGAGATGCCAGCGCAGCACGGCTCCAGTCTGCCGGGCCTCGTGGTGTTAGGAGAGAAAATAGTGAAAAGTCAACCAACCTTCCCGTTGATCTGAGTGGTGAGAGTTTGGATAGTGTGTTTTTTGGGGGTGGCAGGGTGCGATGGTGATGGAGGGATAGAGACAAGATAAAGTGGAAATCAAAAACAAACAAGAGGAGGAGGAGGAGGAGGAGAGGAGGAGGAGGAGGAGGAGGAGGAGGAGGAGGAGGAGGAGGAGGAGGGGCAAAATAATGGTGAGAGGAAGAAGACAAGGAGAAACAGAGAGAGTAAAACAGGCAAATATCCGCTTATCCATTAATGAGTGAGAGAGATCATAGTGGAGACAGCAGCATGTGCAGAGCAGTGACACACACACACACACACACACACACACACACACACACACAGAAGGCCAATGAAGGACACACACTCACATCAGCAGAACAGTGAGATCATCAGTGCTATTGTCACTTTCATGATCATTTCAGTGGATCCACACACACACACACACGCACACACACACACACATACACACACACACACACACACACACACAGTCCATGGTCTTGATTTCACCGCAGTGATTGAGCCCAAAGGAGACTGAGGCTTATACCAACAACCAGCTTGTATTTACCGCACATTTCTCATATTTAAAAGATTATCTTCAGAAAAATCAAAGTCAAAAAGTTGCCTCATGCACCTTTAAGTTTGAAAGTCGTGGCCACGTGTTACTAAATTGTGGCCACGCTGTAATATTTATTTCACCGACGCTCGCGGTCAAGTTCCAGCGCATTTTGATGAAGCTGTTGAAAGAGCTCTACTCGTTTCTCCACTACAGAAGATGATCGATGACTCGTGGCGCCTCAGTGTTTCACGTCAGGCCCCGAATTTATGTTCTGATTATAACGATTTGCAAGTGCAAATAAATACCGCTGATTAAGTCACTCCTCTGAAGGCTACTCACGAAAAAGGGAGCCGCTAATCTACGGAGAGATTTATCGCGTCATCGTTCCGCTGCCAATAACAACAGCATGTTGGGTACCTGACTTTGTGAAGTACAAACATTCATCTGCACACGCTAATCTTTCTCAGTGCGCTGCAGGTTCACACGGCTCGGTGGACGATAACGTTTGAACTGCAGCGGGTATCAGACCCGCGGCCTTTAGCAAATCTGGCCTCCACTTTGGCAGCCGACCAAACTTGACATTAATTCCTTCTCTGGCCTCAGTGAGGAGGAGGAGGAGGAGGAGGAGGAGGAGGAGGAGGAGGAGGAGGAGGACGGGGAGGAGGAGGAGGAGGAGGAGGAGGAGGAGGAAGAGGAGGAGGAGGAGGAGGAGGAGGAGGAGGAGGAGGCCTGAGACCTGCCCGGACTTTATGCTGATAATGAACGGGGCTCGGCCCGAACTGCTGTGGATTATTACTGTTCTTGAGGGCGACTTTGACTAATCTGGGAACTGAGGAGGTTTTAGTCTCATTAGAAAAGGCAACTTAAATGGGTTTCTTTCTTAAGTGGTAAAAAGTACGCTTGTTATCGTTTTGCTAACTTTATCGACCGTCGTACCATGTTAACTGGTGGGCACATTCAACGGTGTTCCCTAGGTAGTGCATGACTGAGATTCCTTCAAGTGTGCCATATATAGTGTGTTTAAGCCAAACGTACGTCCTGTGGGACAAAAGCGGCACGTTGGTCCAATCGGGTGTGAAAGTGTCAAAGATTTGATTTTTTATGATCATCAATCATTCCATCATTTCCAGATACACAAAACATTTAGTCAAGCGTACCTGTGTATACGTTGTTTATGCAAAACAATTCTCAAAAAATGGTCAATTCCATGTGAACAATTTCAGAAAGTACTTTTTTTGCACTAAAACAAAGTGAACACTTTGGCCTGTATGAGGCAGCTGAACTCGAACCACACCCCTGTCGTGGCCCTCACATCATGACCACGCCCACTGACTGAAATCCCGACTCGGACCTTGGCGTTCACACGTGCCCTGGACTCCAGTGACAACCCGGATGATCTGTGGAGTCCAGTGCGTCTGAGTCAGATGTCAAACTGTTACATCCACACGTCCGGGAAGACTGGTGTCGTGTTCCCTGTGAGCTGCTGCTGCTGGAGGCTCCAGAGCTGCTGGAGGCTCCAGAGCTGCTGGAGGCTCCAGAGCTGCTGCTGCTGCTGGAGGCTCCAGAGCTGCTGCTGCTGCTGGAGGCTCCAGAGGGCTTGGGCTCAAATGGGATGGATGTGTTGGTGTAAAGCTATAGAGCTGTGGAGATGTGTACACAGCATCTGCTATTATTCTTCCCTCTATAGCTCAGAGGCCATTTGGCTGCTCCTCTACTGGCCTCGGCTCTCTCTCACACACACACACACACACACACACACACACACACACACACACACACACAAACACACACACATGCACGTCTGCTCACACGTTGCGACGCAAACTAAAAATACACTGATCACCAGACAAACAAAGCAGAGCACACGAGACAATGAGGAGCTTTCAGCCTTCATGTGTGGATCGAAGGATAAGCATCGAGACATGAACAGACAGAGTGTGTGTGTGTGTGTCAGTGTGTGTGTGTGTGTGTGTGTGTGTGTGTGTGTGTGTGTGTGTGTGTGTGTGTGTGTGTGTGTGTGTGTGTGTGTGTGTAACACATGACACATGAGCGGGGAGAGAGAGGGAACATGAGAAAGTGAAACCATAGAGAGAAATAAAGAGGATTAAAAGAAGAGGCGACACTCGAGAGATGAACATGAAAACATTCGCTCGCAGCACAAGTGGAAACGTTGATGTAATATTGGTTAAAGCGTCACAGAGAGAGAGGGACTTTGAAGAGAGGGAAATAAAAAAAAACAGGACTTCTTTATAGTAATTATCTGACGCCGTTGGCTGCGGCTCTGCGGCCTCACTGGAGAGGAAAGTCTTTATTTTTATTTTCTTAACCACTTAACCATACTATAGATAAATGCCAGGTTCAGCGTTATGCAAAAACGTCTGGCGACCTCTGTGCGAGGTGCGTGCAGGGACGGCGCGAAGCCTTTTATGCTCTTATGGGCGGGAAAAAACATCAAAGAGCATCGTCAATGGAAACGTCAAACGGACAAGAGACCGGAGCCGTAATGAATCACCCCTCTGCCTGAGAAAATGCTAATTGAGTTGTTTGTTGACAAGGCCTACTTACAGTAGGAGGGGCCCGGGGGGCCGGCTTTCACCCCGCTGCCTTTTGTTGCAGCACATTCAGCCGCGTTCAGGGGAGTTTCCTGCCCGGTTCCTCTGGCAGGGGACGAGCGGCAGAGGGGGCCAGAGCTTCTTTCTTTCTTTTTTTTTTTTTTGAGGCCGCCATCCACACGGAAAGCCTGGCCTCTCTCTCCGAGACAAAGAGGCAGAGCCGCGGCCAACCTCTCACTCGCCCCTGATGAGCCCAGACAGCCCCCAGCACCACTTATCCGCCTGTCACGGGGCGGGGCAGGTCGAGCAAATTAACACCCCCCCCCCCCCCCCCCACAACAGCACCCCCCCCCCCCCCCCCCCCCAAGGGAGACAGAGATGAGAGTGTGAGAGCAGCAGAGGCTGGATGGACAGGCATCAACAGGTTTTCCATATGTGCAGTCCGGGGGTTCGAGCATTGCCGCAGCGAGGGTGATGACGAGCGAAGTCGCACGCCGCCCGGAGGCGATGACCTGGACGGCAACAGAGGAAGGGTCGGCCGGGGTCAAGAGGGATCTTACCTCGCACGTAGAGGTTGGCCGGAGCAGAGTAGCGGGTCCCGGCGCTGTTGACCGCCACGCACTCGTACTTGCCCTGGTCTGACTCCTCGCTGTTCTCGATCTGAAGGGCTCCTGGGGAGGGAGGGTCAAAGCGTCATTCACACACTCAGTCCACATACACTCGCCGGGTGAAGACAACAACACAGAGAACCACGGTTCTTCTCTGCTCGCCATCACAAAGCTACATCAGAATTTCAGCGGGCCGGTCAGTCGGTCAGATCGTCGGATCAGGATTTGGTTGGTTGGCAGATTGTGGGTATAGATCATAAGTGAAGTCGTAAGGGGGTGGGGGGGGGGTGGGGGGGGCAGGTAGGTAGATCATTAAAGGGTTGGGAGGAAGGTAGTGAAGTCAGTCAGATGATTGGCAGGTCAGCAGGAAGGAAGGTTCTCGTCGTGAGCAGTAGGTTTCACGCTCGTCTCTGAGGAGAGGCTGAACACCTCAGTGTCATCAGCGTAAAGAGAAAACAGAGAAGCGCAGGATCATCGAAACCAGAATTCATCCGAGACTATAATTGGTTAAAGACTTTCGCTTCACCTTTGGGCTAAACCTGTTTTGGAGAACCTTCTTTTGTGACCTCGTGTCATTCATGACCCATAGAAATAGTTCGTCACGTGCGCTCTTAGAGAATTAAGAAAACATGAGTTGTAACTTACCTGAAACAAACATGTTCATGCACATAAATTAATCCATTGGAGTTTCATGGTATTTAATACCGTTGTCAGTCGTGAGAATACATTTAAAAATACACATTATACGTGTACATTTAGCAGCAGTGCAACATTACAAACAATATGACATAATAAGTCATGCAGTTTAGAAGTGGACGAAGAAATGTACAAAATCAAATGTTGTAGATGTTCATATTTCAGAATACAATCCTGAAATGCAGAATGGGATGGGTTTGTGAGACAGTGCAGTGTAAAGTAGTGGTTGCAAAATATGAATTCTACCTGTGATGCCCCCCCCCCCCCCACACACACACACACACACACACACACACACACACACACACACACACACACACACACACTCAGTCCTCACAGCCTAGCTGAAGTGTGCAGAAACCACCGAATCTCTCACTTATCCTTTTCCACTCTGCGGCGTTTGTCCGTTGCGCTGCACTTTCAGCGCCTCTCGTCTTTGAGAAAAGAGAAAACGCTTCTCTCTGACGGAGGCTGATGGACGTCAGCACTGAGAGGAGTTTATCAGTGTTGCCACAGACAATGTGACTTTGGACAGATGGAAACAATGGAGCCCAAAACAAAAGGTTATGTCCAAAACTTCCTCTGCCCTGAAGCTGCCGAGGCGGAGATGCGCACGGACGAGGCGTCAAAGTCGACGCAGGAAACTGGCCGTAGCTTCAGATTTCAAAATAAGATCAGAATTTGAGCCGACATCAGCTAATACGAGTACGATTCTCCACTCGTACCACACGGGTGGGAATATCCTCCAGACCGAAATCTCAGCCGTGAAGTCAGCGTGACTCCTCCCACTTTTGAATGATCTCCCACTTTCACATCATGTGGTCTCACCTTCTGAGGTTTATGATGCATGAAATAAGGTGTCATGGCACATGCCTGTGAAAGTCACACTCAAGACACTTTCAAATCTGACCTGGAATGGAATCTGCTGCTCATGACTCTCGTTAGCTCTGCAGGTGAGCGGACAACAGGAAGCTCAGGGAGAAATATCTAAGTATATAAAACCTCATCATCCGGGCTTCACGGATCCGAAGGTGAAATGCTGACGGCAGAGAAAATTTTGAAATAGGCCACAGGGCTGAAAATGGAGACGGGGTGAGGTGAGAGGAGGACGGAGGTGATGGAGAACAGGGGGCGGTGAGACGGAGTGGAGATTGGTTTGCTTTTTCATGTGAGCCCGGCATTCTTACCTCTGATTGGTGTACCACCTGGAGAGGTATATTGAATGCAAATAAGATTAGAGATAACCATTAGTTTGTAGAGAAGGATAGAGAAATAAATCAAGCAGAGAAAGAAGACAAGAAGGGTCAGAGAGCAGAGAGGAAGTATCATTCTCTATCCCTGGTCACACATTATCTCCGTGTGAGGCGTAACGCTGGAACCATTACTCCGGCTTTCATGCGCCGCCGGGCACCGAGGAGGAGGACGGGGGCCGAAGAGCGACGCTGAGTTGGCTCGTGTCCAGCTATGGCGCTGAGGCCACTCAGCTGGTTCAGGTCTCAGTAGTGTGTTTGCCGAAGGGCGGGTGCGACCGGTGTGTTTTCAAACACCAACCGGCAAAGCCCGTGAACTACACCTTTAAAATGGTGGCGATTCATTGGATTGGATAGAACTCGTAGACCTGGTGCCCTCGATTCCACGATGGTGGAGGCACACAGGGAGAGTCGGGCAGCTTTCAGAAAAGGTTTTGTTGACAGCGACACCTGTGGCCGGGAAGTGAAGGGCAGCCTGTCGGCTGTAGCTCCGCTCGTACGTCCGCTGGGTGGGGGTTGCTATGGCGACCTGGCTCCCGTGAGCGCACACGTGTGAGATAGAGGGGAAATTGTCTGATTGCAAACTTCCTTTGTGAGTGATTGCAAACCGTTGGTGTTGTGCAAGAGTTTGCTGCAGGAAGCTGAGGCGCCGCCAGTAACCAGGAGGGAGCGCAGACATCAGATGCGTTGGCATCGATGCTTTGGAGATCGGCCGCAACTAAGCGAGTCAGGGAGTGTCACATTCTTTAGCTTTTGCAACAACGTGTTCGCTCAAGTTGTCATAAATGAGACAAATCCGTCTGATACACGTTAACTCTCGCATTGTCGGCGGTGACGGATGGTGCCGCTCAGGTCAGTAAGGGGGAGGAGCTGGAGGATGGTTACCATGCAGATAAATAATCTGGATAATCAACCATCACGCTCTCGTAAGAAAAGGTGGTGGAGACAAAGCAGAGGGGGTGGGGGTGGGGGTGGGGGGTGGGGGGGGGCGTGGCCATGGAAGCTGTGCGTCCAAACAGGGAACAGCAAGCAGCTTTCAGAGGGCGGGGCCAGTTCCACGACCTGCCATGACCTTTCCTTCACCGTCAGCCACATGAAAGCCATGTCACCTCCGCATGGATTCAGTGTCTCATGACAGATCTCACTGCTCATTGTGAAAAATAATAGGATTTTATTATATTTTCACAATGTTTGGAATGAAAGGGGTTGTATTCTGTTATCGTGTCCATCGCAACGGGAGCGGTGGATTTGCAGCCCTCGGGTTTCACCTTGCACCACGAGGAGCTTCTCTCTCACCGGGCGCTTCCAGTTCCTGTCGCCGGCAACTTATTGCTCTGATGTCAATAGTGTGAATAAGCTTGTTTAACTGTGGTGGACCACCTGCCGGTCGCCCACCTGCTGGTTGCCTCGCGGCCTTGAATCCATCATTGTTTACCACCTGGAGCTTTGTGTGGACACACTAACTCTCTTCGGCTCGGGGACTGGAGTCACTGCGCTGGGACTAAACTAGAAAAGTGCAGATCATTTGTATTACATCGCAAAACGCACTGGACGTCAAACCCTGTCGATCATTAAAAACGCACCACGTCCACCATGTTGATGGGTTCCTCCACACCTTACCCTGTTTGCGCCTCACTCTAACCCATCCAGCCCAACACCTGAGGTCGGCGGCACAGACCAGGGATTGTTTACCTGAGCGCAGCTGTTTGATTCGCCCGTTGCTGCTGCTGATGTCCACGGGGAGGAAGTCTTTGAACCAGTAGATCTCCGGGTCCGGGTTCCCGCTGGCGGCACAGAGCATGGTGGCGGTGCGCGTCCTCTCCACCACCTTCAGCTGGGGGCCCATGTCTATGGTGGGGAAGCCGTGAGGGATCTGGTCCTCTGTGGGCGGAGACACAGGCACAGGTTGAGGAGGAGGAGGAGGAGGAGGAGACGGAGCCTGCCAGCGAAACGTTAACACGATGAAATTCAGCCGTAATGTAAAGTGAGATTGCCGAGCAGCGGCAGGACTAATCCGCCCGTGGATTTCTTGGTCATGGATCTGTGTGGATGAGAGGGTGTGTGTGTGTGTGTGTGTGTGGGGGGGGGGGGGGGGGGC
>JAFBJT010110662.1:109119-125738 GCA_016785325.1 Chascanopsetta lugubris | reverse complement strand
GGGGGGGGGGGGGGGTTGCCAATGCAATTTCACCCCAGGTAAAAATGTATTCTCACTGTGAAAAAGCCCCAAACCGCCTCACATTGGGGCCAAAATGTGGTCAAATCCCATTCCTGCCAAGTTAGGGACGAATCACAATGCTGGAAAAATCTCCTTCTACACTTCAGCTCATGGAGCTGAGAGCAGACGGAGGCACAGCACACTCAACACAAAGCTCCGTCACATCCAGCCACTGCACTGAGAGGTGTGTTGGTGTTAATCACAAAACCTCAATGTGTGGGATTTCAGTTTGCGGTGGATTCACTTGTTGACATATTGTCTCTGTGCGGAGTTCGACTTTGGCCTCGTCCCAAACTGCGTCGCTTTAAAGCTGCATTAGCTTTAAAGCTAATGCTTTAAAGCATTAGCTTTAATGCATTAAAGCATTAAAGCTTTAATGCCCCCCCCCCCTTTTTAGCCCCCCCCCCCCCCCCCCCACATTGGGGGGGGGGGGGGGGTTGAGCGGAGACCTCCCAGGAGCTGCAAAGAGACGGAACACTTTGTCTGATCTGGGGCTTCTCATGTTTTGGGGAGAAGTAGATTCGTTGTGGACGGCATAAACACACATACGTCGTCTGCAAACGTCTTTTCAAGTGAAAGAAAGAATAAATACACATTAAAAACATCATGACCTACTGTCTGAGCAAACTGTGCATGGGAGCAAAATATGATGGTCTGTGGTTTCCATGGCAGCCACTGACAGGGAGGAGGCGCTATATCAGCAGGCTGTCAAGAAACTCTAATATAAGACAGTGGATTTTTAAATGGCAAGAGGCAACTTCTTCTCTCTCTCTCTTTCTTTTCTTTAAATACTTTCGACTTGGAGAGAGTTGTGAGGATGCAGCAGCGCTGCCCGGGTGCATCCTCCGTGTTTCGGTGTAAGGTGCCTCGCTCGATGAGAGCTGATCGAGCTGCACACTGAGCTCATTGTTCTGCCGTTGGATGGGATGTTCCAGCTCCAGCTGAGCCAAACATTCCTGTTGAAATGCAGCAGCCACTGCTCCCACAGCTCAGGGGAATAACATGGGGAGCGATGGGGTGGTTGGGGTGGTTGGGGTGGTTGGGGTGGTTGGGGTGGTTGGGGTGGTTGGGGCCGGGGTGTGACGGAGGTGTGTACAGGAAGTCCGCTGCATCAAGTTGTATGTGCTGCAGCGCGAGGAAGTTTGAGAGGCCGAGAATGGTCCCATGCAAATTCAGAGGCCCTTTATCATCGCATATGGGTTTGAAGATCAATCATTCGGGCGATATCAAACACATTTGCTGAGTTTTACAACGACAAGCTGAAGCCTGAGATCAATGGAGCCATAACGCGCAGCCCTGATGCAGACAGACCGAGAGACACAGAGAGAGAGAGAGAGAGAGAGAGAGAGAGAGAGAGAGAGAGAGAGAGAGAGAGAGAGAGAGAGAGAGAGAGAGAGAGAGAGAGAGAGGAGAGAGAGAGAGAGAGAGAGAGAGAGAGCTCTCTGCAGCCTGACATGTCAGGTGAGGATCACTTACAGTCAGGACTTTCCCAGACCGACTGTTGCTGCGAGGGAATAGTTTGCACATGAAACAACAGTAGTGCTCGGAGTGGGAAGGTTTCTGGATGCACTCTCTGAATGTGCTGCTGAAGAACATGTTCGTCTGCGCAGCCTGAGCATCTGGATCTTCACTGATCTGTGTTTTCTTGAACAGAAATTTTTTAACACTTGACTTCTGTTAGCTCCATCAACGCGGGGTCAGAGAGACGTGTGCGCTCGCCCCTGAGACTCCGGTCCTCAGCGCCAGTGGCATCTTCCACTGTCGAGCCACCTCTGATTCGTGTATAGTGGATATATGCACAGAAATGGAGTCCACCGAGAACAAACACGTAAACAAACAAACACATTCCCTTCTGCGGGAGGTGCAGTCCGGGCTTGTATTCTACTCGGTGCTTTTATCCAACGTGTTGAAACCCTCTTCACCTCGCGGTGACATCAATACGTCAGCTCGTCTGAAAAGTGAGACCTTCCATTCTGCGAGCAGACTTACGACATTCCAGCGGTGTCACAACATTAACTCCAGGCCGATGGCTCCTTCAGTAATGCTAATGTTGCACCCAGTGTGGAGACAGGTAAGGGACAAAAAGACAACACCTGTCTCTATTCTTTATAACTTCTCAAAGACGAGTCCTTCGCCGACTCCATCCATCTCTTCAATCAACTAATAATTAAGAGGAGAGAGAGTGTGTGTGTGTGTGTGTGTGTGGGGGGATCTCTGCATAATGCTAATAGTAATATTAATTGTTTTTTCTGTATATGTATGAAGAGGATGTGGACATTGTTCAACCAATTCAGGACACGCCTTTGTCCTCAATATGAGAAAATCCATACCTCACATAGTTGGTGTTGGTAGTTTGGAGATGGTCAATTAGCATAAGAAGACCAACATCGCAGGTTGTCCTCTATCTGTGAAATGGAATGGAATTGAATCCGTTAGCATTACAGGGCATCATCGCCACCTACTGTTGAAGAAGCGGCACTTCCGACGCATGAAAAATCCACTTCAAAATAAAAGCATATAAACAGATCCGCAAACCAATTTTGGGTCGCGCTCCACCAGCTGAGAATCACCGGGACAGTGTCGAGGACCAAATGAGTGGAGCGGACCCGGTGATGTCACAGATGCACAGAGACGAATCAATAAGAGGAAAGCGGTGCAGGGGAGAGATGACGGCGGAAAAACTGACGAACCACTGGAGACGCACTCGGCAGACGGCGCAGATTGCCGGAGAATACAAACCTCCCACCGTTTGTTAATTGGGTTGGGATCAGGTGACTGTGAAGCCCTTGTAGATAAGTCGCAGCGGCGTTCAGAGGTATCTGCATTCCACATCTCCCCCCACTCATTAATACAGCTTTCCCCCCCCCCCTTTAATTTGTGTTTGTAGATAAAACCAGGCTCTCCATGACCTGCTCCACGCTCGCTCCCCAGGTATCGGCGCCCGGCTCTGCCAGAGGACTGACCTTCACTTGTTTTCATCAAGAGTCATTTGTTGAGAGAATTATTTGCATTTCTCATTTATCTGCAGCGGCCTCTTCCATTACATGCGTAGGTGTGTGCATGAATACAAATAATTGGACATATACACTGAGGGAGTCATATGGTCCACACACACACACACACACACACACACACACACACACACACACACACACACAGATTTCCTAATAAGCTCTTAGACATTCTTTTGAAGCTGAGCCTTTAGAAACCAATAGGTTCTGGAGAGTCTCAGAGGAGTTTACTCACAGTCCACGGTTCATCCATGTGCATTAGTGCCGCTCTATGGTGACGTAGGTTGGGTGATGTTGCAATGGCCAAGTCGAATAAACCTTCTCTCCATCAATATCTCCTCAAGACCCGGCCCTGTTAAAGATCCCCCGATGATCATGTCCCGACGATAAAGTGTCTGTGACGATGGACGTATCGTCTGTGACGATGGACCTATCGTCTGTGACGATGGACGTATCGTCTGTGGCGATGGACCTATCGTCTGTGACGATGGACCTATCGTCTGTGACGATGGACGTATCGTCTGTGACGATGGACCTATCGTCTGTGACGATGGACGTATCGTCTGTGGCGATGGACGTATCGTCTGTGACGATGGACGTATCGTCTCTGACGATGGACCTATCGTCTGTGACGATGGACCTATCGTCTGTGACGATGGACGTATCGTCTGTGACGATGGACGTATCGTCTGTGACGATGGACGTATCGTCTGTGGCGATGGACGTATCGTCTGTGACGATGGACGTATCGTCTGTGACGATGGACCTATCGCCTGTGGCGATGGACCTATCGTCTGTGGCGATGGACGTATCGTCTGTGACGATGGACGTATCGTCTGTGACGATGGACGTATCGTCTGTGACGATGGACCTATCGCCTGTGGCGATGGACCTATCGTCTGTGACGATGGACGTATCGCCTGTGACGATGGACGTATCGTCTGTGACGTCGCCCATCGGTTTCTGCGGAGAGCTGATGACGGCTCTAACTCCGACTACTTCCTGGTTCATCCAAAAACGGGCAAAAGAGGCGGAGCCCAGGTAGAGCTGTGGGTGGGCTCGTGGTACCGTCACAGCATCCGCAGAATGTACCGGGTCGGCCCAGGTGTCACTCAAGAGGCCACGCCCCTTAATTCTGCACAATTTTAAACATTGACTGAATAAAGATAAGCGCATAGTTGTCAGGGGAAGACACGTGACTGATTCAGACCAGAGCTGTCGTTCGTATCAGGGTTGAAACAGGTTTCGTTCACCTCTAAAGTTCATCGTTTAACACGGGAGTCTATGGGGGACCGACTCGCTTCTGGAGCCAACTGCAGCCATTTTGATTCAAAAATCCTCTTCTCCATCTGCAAAGGAGAACTGAGTCGAACCCGTCCCACGTTATCTCTTAATGAACCACTCAGAAGTGTGAGACAGGGCTTCCCGCTCCTCCCACACAGCCAGGAACCATTCAGTCAGACTCTTGTTTCCCACAGAGATCATTAGAGTGTCGCTCTGTCTTCTGATGTCACTGCAGGTAACTTCCTGACAGAAGGCCTGCACAGCATGATGGGAAAGTTAAGGGAGCGCGCGCGCACACACACACACACACACACACACACACTTAAGGATCAACTTCACCGGGCACACGCAGAAGTGTGGAGCTGAGACAATCCGAACATAAGCAAAGTGAGTCTCAATGTCACTCCTCAGTGACGCGGAGGTCTGACAAACACCAGGCTCAACAAGTAAATAAACACCTTATCTCCTGCACAATGAACATCTGATGGCTTTAATTGCGTCTTTATCAGCCTGCAACACCCAGGAACTGTACGTCCTGTGCGGGTGTCTCTGTCATTGTGCCCCCCCCCCCCCCCCCCCCCCCCCCCCCCCCCCGCGTTGGGCCCCCCCCCCCCGCCCCCCCCCCCCCCCACCCCGTCCTCCCATCCCAATCCCACCCCACCCCCACCCCGCGTCTGTGTGCCGCTGCCTATATTTGCCAGTATGAGCCTGTGAGCCTGGAAGCTGAGTGTGGGGTCTGTTGTGGGGAGATAAACAGCAGGGGGAGATGGAAGATAGTTGGGAGTGAAATCTCTTCACTGCAGAAGCTGCTAAAAGGAGCATCATCCTTCTGCTTAAGTTTCTCACCGCTCAACCCTTTCCTCGCTGTTTCGTTGAGTCTTATTAAGGATGCAGGGGTTCTGATCCGCAAGCAATTTTCCCTCGTGATTCAATTATTTTTCTGTCTTCAGAAACATCCTCATCCACACGGCAGTGAAAAACCCATGTGGTGCGTAGGCCTGGTCATACATACAGACAGGTGGCGCTGTGACACATCCGGCCCTAATATACACTAACAGAGGTCAACTGCAGAGGAGGGTGAGCACACTGACAAAACTGGACCATGAATGCAGTCACAGAACCGGGTTCAGGAACCACAGTGGCCAAATAGTGGTACTGCAAGTTCAACACCGCCACCACCATGCCGACCCTGACAGCCTCAAGACCCGGGCCTCTGGGTCTGAACTCTGTCTAGACCAGCTCCTGGTTCTGTCCATGTTCTGCTAATAATGAAAGTGCAGCTTGGTCCATTAAAAAACTCTGAGTCTATTCTGGTCAGTGGTGATTATTGGATTGTACCAATAAGATCGTGGCTGATGCACACGGGTCCAGGCGGGCGAGATATACCTCACATATCGTTAATATGGAGCTTATTATTCTACACCCATTTAAGGTATAATATGATTTATATTTACAATCCCTCACTCTAAGCACCTCAGGTTAATGTAGACAGGTTCAGGGGTCCTTCAACGTCCAGAGTGGTGGTGACTGAGAAAAGGACAGACTGAAAACAAAAAAGATGGAAGGACAGTAAAGTGTGTCTGAGTGGAAGAAGTGATTTCATGAGGCAGTTAAATAAGACGAGCAGTCAAGTGCAGGGTTTATGGCCTGAGGCGGCCGTGAGTGAGTGACACGCTGTGTGTGACAGGCGGCGGGGGGGGGGGGGGGGGGGTGGTCAGGTGATCTGCGGAATGTGAATTAAAGGTGCAATGTGCAAGATTTGGCGACATCTAGAGGTGAAGTTTGCATGTTGCATCCGGGACCGGCTCCTCATGTAAATAAACATAGTTGGACTCATCTAAGCGTAATGGTAAAGAATAGTACATGTAGGCGACGGTGAAAACGTCATGATGTGAGTGATTTTGTGATGGTTTTTTTTCTACCAACACAAGTGACAAAAATGACCGAAATCGTACACACTGCACCTTTAAAGAAGCTTATGGATTCTGGTGACGTCAGAGCTGATCTCCAGACGACCCAGCTATGACTTTTACTGCTGCAATTCTAGTGTGTGTGTGTGTGTGTGTGTGTGTGTGTGTGTGTGTGTGTGTGAGAGATGTGGTGTGTCCAAGGGCATGTACATGTGAAGTAAACCTACGGTCCGAACGCTTTTCACCGCTCAGTCTTCCAGAACCCGAGGAGCCGGCCGGGCCTGCGGACCTTTGCTGTAGCTGTAATTGACAGCGCTGCTTTAAAAGCATCATGGGCCCCGACAGTGGAGCATCCATCACTCTGAGTCGGCTGCTGTCCACAGACGGAGCCGGAGCGCTCCTTTCGTTCAGCAGCGTGCGGTTCGGCGCGGCGCAATCCGCTGCCTGACCTCAGACCGTAATTACACATCCTGACTGACAGCGCTCCCACGGTCACGCTGAGGCCTCTCCCACCTGATTGGAAACCTCTATTATGTTTCCAGGGTATGAATCATATGCCACCACTCGCGGGTGCGTGGCGGCGCGGACGTGTGACTCCGCATTGATGCTATGACACGGCATAATGGATTCAGGATTTCTGCCACGCTGACTTTTTAAAGGGGGGCTTTAATATTCATCACAGCAGTAACGACGGGAGCCGGGTAATGTTGCAATAACATCAATACGACTGAGAACCACAAATACATTCCCTGCCCAGTGAGAGCAGGCGGGGTGGTCATAGTCCGCCTGACCTGTGGAGCCTGAGCGGGTGATGGATGAGAATAATTATGTGGACCCTCCACTTGCACAGTGTGTGTGTGTGTGTGTGTGTGTGTGTGTGTGTGTGTGTGTGTGTGTTGAGTAAGCCATCATCCTCCCCCTCTTCATCATCACCATTGAACTATCTCCGACAGATGTTCAAAGGGTTCAGGATACATTCAGACACATGGTGTGTGTGTGTGTGTGTGTGTGTGTGGGGGGGGGGCATCTCAATCTCCCCCTAGTGGCTGTCTGAGGGATAGACTGAGAACTCCCTATCCTCCATGTTAGCAAATGGGGCTTGTGCCAACGTGAAAAGTCATCACATGTCAGATGTTTTCATATGATGATGGTGGAGGTCCTTTGGTTATTATTGACTCATTTAATGCCCCAAAACAAAGTGAACTGCCCTCTGAGACTGACCCCGCTATGGACAGACAGCACTGGTTCCCTTCATGGGACTTTTGCATTGTAATCTGGATGATTGCCAGAGATTCGCTCTGTGGCAGACACAAGTCTCGGATGCTCACACATTGCGCCCAGCGGCATCATCTCCTCAAAGCGACGCCACTTTGACGAGGTTCGGCCTGTAAATGCGATAGTTAGAAGTAAATCGTCACCACGGAAAATGACATAACGACATAATACGTTTGTAAGTCTGGGGCCATGAAAGCATCCAAACTCACAAGTGGGCCATTTCTCTGCATGAGGATAAATACAAGTCTCAGAGGTTTGTGTCATTCCAGAAGAACTTCAGACGAGTTACTATGCAAACTTGACTCATCACAGCAACACTCTGCCTGGTGAGGAGCATAAGAAGCAGAGCCACATTTGGGTTGGACTGGACATTATCACACGGTCGAATGCAGGCAGCTCTGATGGTTCTGAAAGTTCTGAAAGTTCAGTCTCAGTTCTGGTCCGACGCAGGAAGCTGCTCAATGTCTCTTCGTCTCCTCTCTCGGTGACGACGACGATGAAGACTCGCAGGAAGTGCGACGCACGCACTCCAAACTATTGCTCTTCAGAATTCCCTCACCACTTCAAGCGAGAGAGGAGGACGTTTTCGTATCTCAACTTGTTAGTACCAGTATTCTTGAATTCCTCACAGTGCCGCCCCCCCCTCCCTCCACTGTCCCACACGTAGAAACTCCCGAGCAACAATAAATAGAATAGAAACTATTATATTTAAACCAGCAGCCGCTGAGGAAACCCCTCAGTGACCTTTAAGTCCAAACACCTCTGTGTCCAGGGTCGTGAGAGAGCCACAGATTCCACGAGGGATTTGCGAGCTGCTCTGTCTAGTGTTTCATAATATATTGTCAGTGTGTGAACATGAGGCCCCGCTGTATTATGCTCACCATTTATGTAATCCCATCTGTAACGTAAGAACCCACACTTAGTGTCGAAAACAATGGCGTGAAGGTGGGAGAGGGCTTAAAAATGCTGCATTGGATTCCATCACGTTCGTGCGTGGCGTTTCCCTCCTGTCTGGTATTTCACACGAAGCCGTGACGCCGAGAAACGACCAGATCTGACAAAACCGCATCAGATCAAGATAGAGGCGTTTTCTCAAGCCTGTAGAGAAACACACAATGAGAAGCGCTCAAGTGTTTGGGAAAACACACTCCACCTCCACGCACACGGAGGATCCACTCAGCTGGGTTTACTCCGGTGTTACCGTCTGATTGAAGCTATAACTCAACAGCCCCGGCGCTAATGGAACAATCGCACCTCATGCGCGCCTGCGCGGGGGCATGTGCACGAAATGAGACCAACACGACACTTGGAATCCTGTGTTCTGGTGGAATAGCCATGAATATTTAGAAGGCTCTTTATTCCCCTCTTACTGTCCACCACTCCAGCTCCTGTTTTCACTCTTTAAACTGTGTTGAGACTTTTTACTTCGTTGCGATCAAACGAAGGGAAACATTTGGAGTTGTCACAGTTTACATGTGTCATTATGTTGTGATCTTCCATCTCTTACATGCCTTGACAGTCGCCCCGAGTGGACAGACTGAACATCTTTTGAGCTTTAATGACGAGTGACAGAGGTTCAACAATAGATGTCACGACATCGTACACACTGCACCTTTAATATGGCATATTAAGTTGGGTTAATGGGGGGGGATGGCAGTATGTAGAAGTGGGCACACTGTCTATCCATGCATACTGTCGTAGTACATGTGAGTGTTTCCCTCAGGCCTCATCCAGAGCCTCCACCGAGCGTGGACACACTCAGGAGCAGGTGACTCACTCAAACTGGCACCCCTCAAAACAGGTGCAACATATGACCCCAAACAAGCCCCCGGGGGCCCGGAGCCAGGGTCAGATCAGGGGGCCCCCCTCCCCCGGGCGGCCCCCCTCTCACTCCTGTCACGCCGAGGGGCCACAGGTCATTTCCAGGACTCTGCAGTGTGAGGTTGCTGCAGGAGCCGTCACCTCCACGCAGCCTGGGAACGGAGGAGAGACCCCCTCTGGGAACGGAGAGACCCCCTCCTTCGTTTCATTTGACTTTGGAAGTTAAAGGTGCAGTGTGGCATTTTATTTTTTTTCCAACTCTAAATACATTACGAACCAAGCTGTCCTCCCAGCGCTGTGTCCTCCACTTAGCTCTGAGCAACAGTCCGGCAGAGCACGTTCTTCTGTCGTGAGCTTTCAACACAGGTCATGAGACGGATCTTTGTACTTTCCACTGCGCCTGACCCCATTACACCTGCAGACGGTGAGTCCACGGGACGGAAGAACTGATGAGCTCCACCTCATGATGTCAACTGGTTTGCATCAACTGTGATACAAGCATCTGCCACACACACACACACACACACACACACACCCACACACACACACACACACACCATATGCTCATGTATTTCCCTAGCTGTTAATTCAAGACATGGATTAAAATAAAGGAAGAAGAAGAAGCCTGCAGCGATATCCAAAAACTGACCTTCCCTTTGAGAGACTGCAAAATAAAAGCGCAACAACCTCTGAATCTGGCTCCTCGCGTTTCGGAATCCTTCTCGCCAGCGCATGACGCTCATCGCGGCAACGCGGCGCCTCCAGAGGCGAAGCCAGTCAGACGAGCGTTAGTCAAAATCGGAGCGTGTTTGCAAACTTCTTGACTGGGCCTGTGTCGGTGTGTGTCCTCCTGGAAGCTGCGGGGCCTGAGATGAGCTCAGTGTGTTTGTACAGTCCGCGCACAGCTGCAGCGCGTTGGCTCAGACACGCCGAGCGTGATGTGTTTTAAAAAGGCAGGCGGAGGTCTCACCCCGCCACACTGCCGTGCTGCAGCAGCCCTCCACACTCGCCGCCATTCACCGAGCTTTCATCATCCCCGGCCCGGAGAACACAGGCGCCATTCATCACCATGTCACGGGTCTCGGGTCTCAGCGCGGCTCCGCCAGGAAGGACCCGCTCACAGAAGCGCCGGACCCACGCTGCACTCAGCGAAAAATAAGACTGGCGGCGAAGCGCGGGGGCAGATCCCTGCGCAGGTGTTACATCAGGTTCTATTCATACGCGGACGACAAACAAACGTTCCATCTTAACCTCGCGGACTCGAGTGGCTTCTCTCGGCGCCTGTGTCCCGCGTCACGAGGTCAAAGGCTGGACGGAGACAAACATCTGGCAGCTTCACACGGACACGAAGCGAGGTGAAGACACGGGACGCGGACAGTGATTACAGGCTCCAGTCGCTGGATGTTACAGCTGCGGTGAAACTGACTGATGTGGGGCAGTTCACGCAGTGGGGCTTGTTCAAAAGCTGGCGTTAAAGGTGCAGTGTGTACGATTCCGGTCGTTTCTTAAGATACGCTTACATCTTAACTTGTAAATGAATTTATAATCCCTGCAATCAATCTATATTTTTCTCCATTTCCATCAAAGGAGCCCACGGGGACGGCCATGTTTTTACAGTAGCCCAGAGCGGAGGAACTAAAGCTAGTAACAACCGGAGTCGCCCACAGCTTCTCCCGCAGGCTCCGAAGGGTGAGTGTGAGGCGATGGATACAACACGCAACTTCACCTCCAGGTGCCGCCAAATCCTACACACTGCCCCTTTAAGTGACACATGGACGTGAGTCAGGATTTCACCTCAGAGAATTCTCGGTAAAACAAGGAGGGAGTAGTTCCTCCTGGGTTTTCGATCGGATTCCGTCTCCTCGGACCCCCGAGGGAGAACCAGGTGAAGACGTGGCTCCCCCTGGGTTTCACACAGCCCCCCCCCCTCCCCCCCTCTGCTCTCATGTGTGGCAGGAATGAACCAACCGGAGGCAGAGAGATGTGGAGGAGGAGGAGCTTCATGATAAGCAGGTGTTCTCACTGTGTACCCACTCATGGGAATTCCACCTGAAGTGTGCAAATACCACGGGCAAAGGAAACTATAAGAAAGAATCAACTTTGAGCAAACTCTGGGTCAGTGGCTGCTTCAAGACTCATGTTGCGAGGCAGGACATCTGCTCTATTTGGGTTTGGGGGGCGGGGGACNNATAGAGGGGTGTGTGTGTGTGTGTGTGTGTGTGTGTGTGTGTGTGTGTGTGTGTGTGTGTGTGTGTGTGTGTGTGTGTGTGTGTGTGTGTGTGTGTGTGTGTGTGCGCGCTCGCTCCGGCAGAATGTTGAATATGTATGTGCATGATCAGGAAAGTACCGACTATAAATAATTATACTGTCAATCTGTGTTTTCCACCTGCAGCAAAGAAATATGAAATTCAGATTCTGGCAGCAGATGCATTTTTACCGCACATTCGAGCCGCTTCAGCTTTGTCTGATTGCGGGTGTGTTTGCCGAGTCAGAGCTGAAAGTCAAACTTCCATCACACCGGTGTCACTTTGTTGGCGCTGCAGCGCGAGGCCCGGGTCTTTACGGCCTTGCTGAGTTTCATTCGTTCCAGGGCAGCCAGCGGCCTGGAGGTGTGGAGCTGTAGGTTGGCAGCGTGTGCGTCAGGCTGCACCTGAGTCAGCCAGCGACTTTAACGAGAGAGGACAAACTCAAACGTGCCTCCGGGGATCACGGTGCAATGGGAGAGCCTTGGACCACCTCAGGTATTGACCTGCGTCTCCGGTGTCAACATGGACATCCCATAACTGAACCCGACCCCTGCGTGTGGATGTTTGTTTTTCAATCGGTGCCGATGAAATACGTGTTCTCTGTCTCCATGTTGCTGCTGGAGGAGAGCGGCAGAGAAACACCTACAGGAGGCGTCCAGCCAAAATCACTTTCAATAGAGTGCTGCTCAAATCAACACCCACCATCACACACACACACACACACACACACACACACACACACACACACACACACACACACACACACACACACACGTGCAGTTACTAGGCGCTGTAGCTGGTTTGGAAATGAAGCAGCCAAGCAGGAGCTGAAGATTTATGATCATTATTGGTATCATCATCTTCATCATCATCATCATCACCACTGTCCTACTGCTGCAACACCATCATTTCCTCAATGGGGACGAATCAATTCTATTTGTTCCTGGAGGCAAATAAATGAACCCGATGAGCGGAATGAACAGTCCGATCACTTTTTAAAGGGTTAGTACCAAGACTTTTATCTCGCGGTCTCAAACTAAACTCAGTTGTACCGGGCTGCTGAGTTTTCCCTCAGTCTCTCGCCTTTAAAAAAAAAAAAGATCTCTTACATCCCCTGGCCTCTAATTCCCGCCGACGTGACGTACACTGTGTTCCGGTCCCATGTGGGAAACGTCAGAGCCTTTCTACGGTGCCCGGCTCACCGCAGTCCTTCGGAGGACCGTGGAAATATGTGGCAGTGTGCGAGGGACCGGCAGGTAAAGGAGCACGAGGGGCTCGGGGCTGAGCGGAGGCGGACTCTTACCCTCCAACACGGTGAGCTTGGCGCTGGTGTTGATCTCCCCCACACTGTTGGTGGCGGTGCATTCGTAGATGGCCTCATCGCGGTGCGTCCTCAGGGGCTGGATACGCAGCACGGAGCCCGAGCCGTCATCGAACTCGATGACCTGGTGGAACAAAGGGAGATTACCTCTTTAAACCAACTCCACACACACACACACACACACACACACACACACACACTCTCTCTCTCTCTCTCTCCACTCACTGCTAACTGTTCCATATGCTCAGGGAATGTCCCGGCCTGACCCTGTGTGCAGCCCAGCGCAGAGGGAGTCTCTCGGGTTGCTCCCCCTGCAGATCTATTCCACATTAGAAGCGTGCGGATTTCTTATTCCCCCCCCCCCCCCCCCCCCCCCCCCCCCACACACACACCCACACACACCTTTCAGGAAGCATCCTCAGAAAAACAGAAATGAGACTTTACGCGCTGTTTTGAGACCAGCCACTCTCAAAAAGAACGACGTGGCTCGACTGTCCAAGCAGGTCACTCTGAGGAGGCACTCGAAGAAACATGGAGAAGTGCAAAAGTGACGAAGCGGAACGTTTCGCAGGAGATGGGATGTGACTAACCTCCCTCACTAATAAGAAAAGAGATGGGGAAACGAACCAAACCCATACTGTCTCTCTGTAAAAGTATGAAAATATTCCATGGTCTTCAGTTCTCGGGTTCTTGTTGATCAAACACGGAGCGTTGCACCGTGAACAGATTTAAAAGTGGAGTCCATCAGTTTGGAGAATTGAGCCACAGCAGGCTTCACTTTGACAAAATGCAACTGATCCAATGACCTTCCGATAGTCCTTTGGTGTCAATGTACAAAACCTTACGGGTGCTTCAAATAAATCAATACACTTAATAATTGCATTAATAGCTGATTAATAGTCTTTGTCCAAATCCTTGGAATCCACATCCGTGACTGAGGCTGAATAAGACTGAGACTCGACCTGACATGGTGAGTGTGTGTGTGTGTGTGTGTGTGTGTGTGTGTGTGTGTGTGTGTGTGTGTGTGTGTGTGGACCCTGAGCAGCTGGAGGCAGAGGGACACAGTGATGAGCTTGAGTGGATAACAGGTATGTGAGGGGCTTTAAGGAAGCTCGGGGTGTAAAGACTCAGAGGTCAGGGCAGAGAGCTTCATACTTCCGTACTGTGTGTGTGTGTGTGTGTGTGTGTGTGTGTGTGTGTGTGTGTGTGTGTCAGACACAACAATCCAGAATGACATCCTAGCTCTAATGAAGGTGTTACAGACGTCTGCTCTCCCCACATACGGAGAAGCCATCGATCTGACTGACGCGCAGACAAGAGGGGGAACATTCCTCGTACCCACACTGACAGGAGCACTTTATATTATCGCCATGGTGACGAGAAGTTACTGTCAAGAGTTAAACTTCTGAGTACAAACATCACGTCCGTGCATGCAGGAAGGACTCAAATCAAGTTCGCATTAACGAGGAGATTTATAGCGACAGCTTCAGCAGAACGGAGACGTGTTCAATCCATTTCCCGCTGAGCGGTAAACAACATGTTCGCAGCGTGAGCGTCTCATGGCAGCAACGTATAAACAAAACAGTAATAAAGTCTGACCAAAAAAACAAAGTAAGCAAAGAGTTTCCCGCTGTCATGTTGTGTGACTTTCCTGCTCATGTTTTCCCATCAAATGAGTGTCTCCACCTGATTTCACTGCATCTCTCACTTCCTGTACGTAGGTTGATTCAATATTTATGGAAAAACAAAAATAAATCATTGAATATGCCAAGTGAGAACAGTTCAGGCTGAGGCAGGAAAAGTAATCAAAAAAAGAACACAATATGTTTTTTGTTTTTTTTCTACAGTCGCCAAGAATGAAGTAACTCATCGTCTTTTGAGTTTTGATCATTACGGAAACACTAACACTTTTATTGGCCTGAATCAAGTTCTAAAAATATAAGGGAATGCGGCCCACACATGAAATGAGCACTCTCAGGTGGTGTTATTTTCATGAATTCATATGATCTTAACCACTACACGTCACTAAATCCTACACACTGCACCTTTAAGGCAGCTGGGAAAATATACACGTGAGGCTGATGATGGGTTTTTGTTTTGACTGGACACCAGTGCTCCACATGTGGACCCAGATGAATGAATCTCTGTAAACACACTGATTACAAGTCTCTCTCTCTCACACACACACACACACTCTCTCTCTCTCTCACTCTCTCAGTACAGTGAAGTAGTACATCCACCACCCCCACACATTCCCAGACCCCCGCCCGCCCCCCCCCCGCCCCCCGCTCAGTGCACACACAGGGTAGCCATCACTTTGAGTTACGCTGAGCAGACAGGTGGAGGATAATTCCTATTACTCACTCTGACATGAATCAAGTGTCTCCGTCTATGCAGGACTCATGTCGAGTCCCTTCACTTGAAGTCGTTTGCGTCGGCTGGCGGCTAATGAGCCTCCCCGGTGCTCCGCCGTCCGGCAGGAGGCTTCTTTCAAAACAACTTTATTAAGCCGTTCCTCTGCCACGTTATTATGAATCCTGGGCACGCAGAGACCCTGCCCCTGCACACGGCCAGTGTGAGCCATGCTATTTACCATCCACCGCACACCGGCATTTACAACACGCCTGTAAAGGAACGGCATCCAGGGTTCGTCCTTTGTTGTCACGTACGGCTGAAGCGCGGTATCGCTGGAGCTGTCCTCCCAGCGCCATCTCCTCCACTGGGCTGCGAGTTAATGAGCTGTGAGGGGCGGAGCCCTCAGCAGAGGGCTGATGGGAGGGAGGCATTTCTTTCAATATGAATCCAGCTCTCGCCAACTTTTCCAGAATGAATGACTCATCAGTAATTATCTCTGAAGTTTAGTAGCGTACGTACTGCTACAGTACTTTACCTTTAGTGTCCACCAACCTTTTCCGCCTTCAAACTATAAACGGGCTAAACTTTTTTCCACACATCTGCTCTCCGCTGCCTGATCAGAATACTGCAGCTGCCCTGATGGTCATTCACCGTCTCCAGGGGGCGCTGTACTGGTGGAAGTTGTCGTGCTGCTTCGGATGCATCGCGACAGCCACTGCTGCACAAGAATCCAGTCAAAGCTGATTCACCCTGCCCCTCTCTCTCTCTCTCTCTCTCTCTCTCTCTCTCTCACAGACACACAATCAGATACTGACAGTGTTGAAGGTGAGAGACGCTGCTCGTGTCAAGAAATCGAACACACACACACACACACACACACACACACACACACACAGATTAGAGGGCGGCATCTGACTCGTACCTCAAAACGCTGGGAGCTGACTTTCTTGCCCTTCTTCATCCAGGTGATGCGAGGTCTGGGCTCACCCACCGCCTGGCATACGAACGACGCCACTCCTCCCGAGATCCCCGTCTGATCCTCCGGGGTCTTGATGAAGCTGGGCATGCCTGAAAGAGGGAGGGAGGGGGGAGGGGGGGGTGTGAGGGGGAGGGGATGGGGAGAAGATCATAGTGTGAGATGATGACAAGTCAGGACAGACAAGCAGCTCCTGGCAAGTTGCTTCGACATCACATCTCTATACATCGGCTGCAACAACGACACAACGATCCTCCCGAGCCGAGCCTGTGGCCACGAGCAGAGAAACGCAACACCTGTGTAAAACACGACCCACGCCCCCCCCCCCCCCCCCCCCCCCCCCCCCCCCCCCCCCCCCCC
>JAFBJT010110662.1:80361-108054 GCA_016785325.1 Chascanopsetta lugubris | reverse complement strand
GGTCTATAAATAAACTTTGATTGATTGATTGATTGACTTTCGGAGCCACGCCGGCAACACAGAGGCTTTTCCCAGAGGTGTGGAGAAGCAGAGGAGGTGGGCGGAGAAGAAGCGAGCGGATCACACCATCATTAAGCTATTTATTTCTCGTAGCTGCTGCTGGCCGACCCGCCGGCGCCGCACTGGAAATGAAAAAAACATGGCGACGCCCTCGCCTCACTTCACAGGTCACGATGAGTCGTCTCTCGCCGGCTTTCTTCTCTCAGCCCTTTTGTTTTCTCTTGAAATGATTTTGGAAGAACTACTGTACATCCCTCTGAGCCCTCACGTGTGATCCTGGCCGGCATTTTGGATATGAAGAAAATAGATCTGAAAAAGCCAAAGGATTAGCGCTGTCGTCATGAAACGTGTGGGTTGTGGACTAAACTACAGCACAGCACAAGCATCGCATCCCAATACATTATCACGACTCATCAATAAGATGAGAGGCCACAACAGCAAGACAACCCTGAAATGTGTAGTGACAGATGAAGAGGAAACAGGAACATCCACCATGAATATTTCAGACTCCACGTCAACAGATCTGAAGAAACACAACAAAGTATCACAAGGTCACCGAGGAACACATGCTACATTATTCAACATGTACCTACATTATGTACATATATGTATCTATATCATTGGCTGCCCTGAATGTTAAACAGTGGAGACTGAATTTGGAATTTCTTGCACTGCTCCTTTAGCCTTTCAGCTCCCGGTGCACGGAGAGCAGAGGTGGATTGTTGTACGAAGAATCAGAGGTTAAAGTCTCGTATCAATGTGTTGTCAGTCAACTCTGTGAAATGGTCTCAAATCCACGATCCTCATCATTACGCGTCGCGCTTATCAACAGCTCTGATCTATTGTTTGAGAACACTGTGTTTGCAGCTGCCGGGCGGAATCCTTCTGAATTCCCTCACACAGCAGAGCTCTTTCACATCCAGACGTATCATTTTTAAAGGGCCAAACATTTGATGGAAGATTTCACTTCACTGACCCCAACTTAGAAACTCTTCTAAATGTAAAAACACGCGACAGAGAGGAGACCCCAGAGGTCTTCGTGTCAATGTCCTGAGGACTTTTCTTGGTTTCAGCGACGTGACTTCCATTTATATGGAGAGTTTAAATGGACCTGCTTCCAGTGCAGGTGGCACCAGGTCCTGGTTCTCACAACTGGTGCCAGACAAGGCAGCGGCTCCTTGTGGCTCTGGAGGCAAGAAGCGATACATCAGGGGAAAGGGGCGAAGATCTGTGTAAACACATGAACTCACCAATTCATCTTGATAATGTACCACATCTCGAAGGATCAGTGGTTTGAATGAAAGGGGGGGGGGTGTACATTTAGGTGATCATAAAACCATGAAAATGTCAGTATGTAATTGATTTGTAATCTTTTTTAGAAGTGACCAAAATGGCTGAAATCTTACACACTGCACCTTTAACTTCTTTTTTTTTTTTATCTCCATGGAGATTGTCCTGTTTTGCTTTGCGGTGCTGGTCGGTGTTCCGGATCAGTGACAGATGAAAGGTGAGGATGTGAAATGACTGGGATGGTCCGAGGTGGCGGCCATTCTCCCTCCTCATCTCCTGACTTTACAGCCCGTTGTTTCGCGTCTCTTTGTCCCCGACTGCAGGACACTTGTCTCGCAGCCCCGCTGGGGGGGACCCCCCTCCTGATGTAAAGAGACATCAATGGGCTCAATTTGGGGGGAAAAAATGGAAAAAAAGAAAACATGAGGGTGGTTATCATTTCATGAAGATGTTGGTATATGATTGTTTTGTTATTTTTTTAGAAGTGACCAAAATGGCTGAAATCGTACACACTGCACCTTTAACTTCTTTTTTTTTTATCTCCATGGAGATTGTCCTGTTTTGCTTTGCGGTGCTGGTCGGTGTTCCGGATCAGTGACAGATGAAAGGTGAGGATGTGAAATGACTGGGATGGTCCGAGGTGGCGGCCATTCTCCCTCCTCGTCTCCTGACTTTACAGCCCGTTGTTTCGCGTCTCTTTGTCCCCGACTGCAGGACACTTGTCTCGCAGCCCCGCTGCTCATTTGGCCGGCGGGATTTACTGGCGTCTAGGCGAGCGGCCAGGCGGGCAAATGTTGCGCGAGGCGGGAGAAAGCCGCGTTTCGCTGGTAATTCACGATGACGAACGGCGGCTTCGCGCGGTGTCTCCTCCTCACACTCTCATTAGGGTGCGGAGCCGAGTGGGAGCCGTCATGCAAATCAACCTCTGATCGCTCACAGTGACATGTAAACAATCTGGACGGCCACTTCTGGACAGACGACAGAGAAACGGCAGCGTCTTTCACGGGTCTCTCACTGACCTTCCTCTTCCATGTGGCCCCTGACGGGAACAATACGAGGGGTATCAATGCGCTGCACCTCGCTAACGAGCAGCATGATCTCTCACCTAAAGGTTCTATACGGACCGATGCCACTATACCTTAGTGACATCACCCACAGGTTTCTGCAGAGTGCTGGTGGAGTGTTTCTCATGAGGCTTCGTAGCGGGCGGTTCTTTCAGTCATCATCTCGCCGATGCCTAACTCCTCCTACGTCCTGGTTCATCCAAAAATGGGCAAAAGGGGCGGAGCACAGGGAGAGCTGGGGGGGGGGCCCATGGTGCCGTCACAGCATCCACAGATGTCAGTCGCTCAGTTTCACCTGTAGAGTGGTTTTAATATGGGAGTCTATGGGGATTGCCTCGCTTTGGGCGCCTGCCTCAAGTGGCCACCCTGTGAACTGCACGTTTTTCCATCCGTCAGCCCTGGTGGCTGTCATTTGGTGCGTTCCCATGTCCTCCCAGTTGCTGTGGTCCTCCTTTTTCTTTTGGTATCATGGCGAAAAGAGGAGGATGTGATGGTGTTGCCTGATTGGGAGTGGGGAGGAGTGTGATTGGATCACCAGAGATGCATGTTGATATCACGTGTGAACGTGTGTGGTCCAGAGCAATCACACTGCAACCTGCAGTCCAACGGCAGGTGTGAGCCACGACTCCCGACATTTATCCATGTACGATGAAATCAAGATAAAAAAATAAAAAAAAGCGATTTTGTCAAAACCCTGAAAAAAAAACGGTCCAGAACCGACTCTGCGTCTACAGAACCTCCGGAGCTCACTCACTCACGCTGAGCCGGAGAGAAAAGTAAACGTTCACTCATTAAGTTTCATATCACAACTTTTCTTCTCTCCTCTCTCCGGCTGAAAGTCGGCCCTGCGCTGCTCTCTGACCGGCCTGTCAGCACTAGCTGTCAGCCGCGCAGCCGCGCAGCCGCGCAGCCGCGCCGCCGCCCCACCTCCTCCATGCTGTGACTGAGGAAGTGAGCAGGAGTCAAACACCGGGCTCCACCGAGGGAGACACCGAGAGGAAGTGTCTGCCAAGAGCCGGCTAACAGCCCGGAGAGCCGGCGCTGGAACTGAAGCACAACAACACCTTGACATTTCGGGAGTTGAAACTTTTACCGCTCGTCACTGGGCCATTTTCACCGAGGGAGTACTGTGGTTGTTCCCGGGTTTCCGGCTCCGCCGGCTCCACGGTCACAGGTTTGTGGTTCTAATCGGAGGCCGTCTCATTAAAACCTGCAGTCGGATGTCGAGCCCGACACTGGGACCACACAGTCCGCACGGCCCACTTTAGACGTAGAGTGCGAACCACTGGGGTTACTGGGGTTCAGTCCGTTCTCACTCGCTCACTCTCGCCTGTACCCACATTTAGTTTCAAATCATGTATTTGACTGAATGGGAAAAACAAACCACTTTCCAATCCCACTGCACGACATGATAATCCATACATCAAACCTCTGCCAAGAGGAGCTTATCTTAAATCAAGATGGAGCTTTACGTTGCCAGTGAACCAATCAATTTACAGCCTTGTCAGGGCGGAGCGCCAGCGCCGACACCGCAATATATTCAACTAAGCACCGGCAGCAGCAGGAGGGGGAGGAGGGGGAGGAGGGGAAGGAATCAACAACACAACAGTAAACGACAACACTTCAGGAAGTCATCACAAAATCATTTCTGCAGTTAGCCAGGTCCGGGAGATCAGGGCTGCAGCAACCAATCGATTCACGGTGAAGTAATCAATTCTAAAAATAGACGGAAACTGATCTGGCCTATCAAATTCATTGGATCTGTTTAATCGTGCATCACATGTCTCCTACAGGGGGCAGTAAATGCATTATGCACCATAATACACTATAATAAATACAATATTCTGCAATATTTTTTATAGCATATGCATTTTGGCCATACTGGCTGCGTGAGTGCCGCAGAACGGCCGCATCATAGATTTGTTGCGCGATGCAGTTGTTGGTTGCTCACAAGTGTTCAGCAGTGATGCAGCAGTTTTTTCCTGATAGGATATATATATATATATATATATATATATATACACAGTATATATTTATATGTTTTTTAAAATTATGACATTTTTGTATCATTTCTGGCTCTGTGAAAGTACAAATAAAGCATTATTGCAAGAAAGAAAATGAATACGTTTAGTCAAAAAAAGATATTTTGGTTTGAAAAGGAAGAAGAGGTGGGAAAGTTACAGAGCCACCTATTGACCTGGCATATGCGCTACACCATTTCTGCAAATCTGTCTGAACAGAGATATTTCCGGACAGAAGATTTTTAAAAAATGTGTAAAACGGGGACAATGGCAGATTCAGAGACGTCCGCCTGGTGTGGACTTGAGCTGTTTGCATGGTGATAAACAGACTTTGGCAACGCAGAGCGAGAAATCACCAAACCCGCCCACGCATCCCGAAGAGAGAGAGGATGTTACCTTCCTGTTCCCTCCACAATCCAAGGCCCTGGAGCGGGACGTCATCCCGGCACAGAGGCTGATCTTAGCTTCTGTTTGGAAACTTCCACGCAGGGACAAAGCTGCCACTTGAGTTTGTTCTTATAAATAATACATCACTCTCTCCCGCTCCTTGTTTGTGACCCGCAAAGGTGCCTCCCACACAAGTATGGCAGCGCTATCCCTCACAACCAGGAAACACAACGAGGATTGTGTTTTTGCAAACCATGATGTGGATGTGACGAGGGGGAGGAGGGGGGGGGGGCAGGGGGGGGGGGGGGCTCACAGCATCGGAGTCATAAAGTGAGCACCGGCTCCATGAAAAGATCATTTCTCTGTCCTCAAGACTGAGCGGAGTGACAGTAGATTCAGCCGAGCTCAGCGCATTCCGCGTGTTTTCACGGCGCTATTGATATGCAGGCGAGCGCGCGAGCGCCGTCGGATCTCCGACTGCAGAGAGGATGCGGAGCCAGGCCCGACCGAACGGGAGTAAAGCTAATGTTGATGCTGAAGTAGCCGACGTGCATTGATCCCGATGGCGCGCTGTCAGTGTGGAACACAACAGGAGGGGTGCGTCTCCTCCAACTCAATAACCTGTGAATGGGACAGTGGAGGCAGCGATCCCGCGGCGAGCGTCCGCCTGTGACCGATCTATGATTACGGGGCAGAATCAAAACCCACTGCCATCAGTCAGGGTCAAATGGCTCATTATGGTCTGCGCGAGATTGTTTCCAGGGGTGCGCAGCGCTCGCCCTGGAGGGCGGCTGCTGACGCAGCAGCCCTGATGAATTCCACTCGGTTAAACGATGGAGGGAAATTACACGGTGAGTTTCATTACGCTCGTAAAACCGGCCGCCCCGATAATGAACCTGTTGGTCGGAGACGTGGCTCCCGGTGGATCTGCACCTCCGAGGCTGAGCTGCCCTACATCCCGTCAACGGCCGCTCACGCGGGTTGGATGGAGGTGCGGGGGGGGGGGGTCGCTGGTTTTCCTTGTTTTCCCGTCGTTGCGTTGTCCGAGGCCAAGGGGGCGCTGTTTATGGCGGCCGAGGCTAAACTCAGAACTGAACGAAACACCTCGTCTTTGGTTTTCATTCACTGACGTGGCCAAGTCTGATCCGTCCGTGGGCTTCCTAAATCAGCTGACTGATCACGAGAGACCTGGCCCACTGGCCAATCGGAGCAGTCGGGGCTTTTCTGTACAGAGAGAGAACAGGAGCTGGGGAGGTGGACAGTCGGAGGAAGCTTCGGTGTTTTGGGGAACGACTCCCCTGCTGCTATAACTTAGCACTTTGCAAAATCATCCGGTGGGCCGGGTTAGACCCTCTAGCGGGCCGGTTCTGGCCCGCCGGCCGTATGTTTGACTCCTCCATACTAAGGGCTCAACAACTGCCGGAAACAAACTCCTTGCACGTGAGCGTACGGGACCAATGGAACCTGGTTCTGATTCTGACAGTCGTGACACAGATTCAAATGTGCGACAGAAAAAAAAACACACACGTGTCCTTACCGTCAACTCCCCAGTTGCAGAATCGGTATTCATATATTTTCCAACTCAACTCTTCACCTCTTCCACCGGTACCCGGACCAGACGTCACGCTGTGCTCATTATATTTAACCGACCCAACTTAATTCAATTCTTCTGGGTGAAGCCCAGAGGCATCATTGCATTACCATGCAGGGTCTGGCGCATGGGAGCAGCTCACTGTCGTCTCCACACCCGGCCATGACCCTCTGTCTGAGGCACAGGCCTGAATGACGGCAGTGACAACGTATGGATGAGCTTATCCTACACTTCACTTTAAAGGTGCAGTGTGTATGTAAATATATATATATATATATATATATATATATATATATACATTTAGATGATTATACAATTGTAGAAATGTCTGCATATCATTGTTTTGTAAGTCTATTTCTACCGAGAGAAGACACAAAAATGGAAAGAAATCGTACACACTGCACCTTTAATGGAATCAGGGAGTCATGAAGCAAAACTCATGTGATAACCCTAACCCTTTAACGCTGGCTGTTTGGTGTTTGATTTTAAGCCCCGCACTAACCCTTAGACCCTGCCCCGTCTCCACCGTGCGCTGCCATAACATGGAGTCACACCGGTTTAAACCTCACAGCCGTGAGAACGAGCACTCAGTGACCCCCGGTGCCGCGCGGAGCGGCGGAGATAATACTCAGTACTCACTCTCGGAGTGAGAAGGCAGCACCAGTCTGGCCAACAGCAGGAGATGAAGAGCTCCCCTGGTGAGAGACGACAGCCGTCTGAAGGGGAGATCCATGATGAGGCCGCGTCCTCTCTGCTCCGGGCGCCGCTGATGCTTTTCTACGAACTCACACTCAGAGCCACACCTGCAGGGACACAACACAGGGAAGGTTCAAGTCAAAAAAATTAAATCAAATAAAACACAACTCACAATTCATCTGCTTATAAGAAATGCATTACTCAGCCGCCTGTTCGGCCGAGAGAAGGTGCCCACTCTTAGTATTATGTGTCCAAACAGCTGAGAGTCAGCTGCTCAAAGGCCAATGCACCAGACTATCAGTGCATGGTGATACTGGCCACAATGATGTCATGTAAAAGAATACAAAAAATACTCAATCGGATTCATTTGAATGAATTGTTGGAGTGAAGGTGGGAACCTTTCAGAGCTACAGCCACGTGCATGTTGGTACTATGGTGTCACATAATTATAGGATTTGAAAGGTACAATATTCCAAATCCCGCACCTCCAAAATACTAATATAGGATTATGCGCATGTCTGCTGCGACTGCAATCAACATTCTGTCAAGCATGAACATGTCGGAGAGTTTTTGTTCTGCTCTGGTGGAAGAAGATGTTATTGATTTAGGGCCAGAAAAGAAAATGAGAGTATTCAAAATAAAGTCTCGCTTTCGGGATTAGTGCATTCTTAGTCGACCGAGAGCAAATGTGAAGGATTTAGAGACACCTACTGGTATGTTGCCTCTTATGAAAACTCAAAGAATGTTTGATTTGTCCATTCCGGGCTCCGTGCCGGCCTCCAAAGAGAAGACCCTGAACGTACACGCTGTACGTTGGTGCCTGTTTTAAAGAGCACTGAGTGAAAACATCAATCACTGCACATCAGCCGCTACAGAAAGAGGCAAAGGGTTGAGACAGAGTCTGGATGGACACGTCTGTAATGAGTCTAAACTCGATTTCAACTATTCCTCCACATACCATCAGGTCCTGTCAGTCCACACTTCCATGTGCACTCCCTTTCTACTGCAACTCTGGAATCCGCCGGTTGGGGGGATGATTCATGAAAATGTAATCTATACCGGCGTGTGTATCTGACACTGATGCCATTACTCACCTGTTATCTACTCAATGTCTGCGGATCCAAGACTCGTTTTAGCTGCAGAGTTATGGTTGTTTTCAGCAACCCTCCAAACTCTCCGGCAGAAACCGCTGTTCACTTTTGGTTCTTTGAACCACTGCAATGACAATGTCCACAGTGACCTTCAGATCTCTGCCATAATATTGCCATTCTTTTCATTGAAGCAGCAGATTATTGCAGTAAATGATCTTCTGAGGCCACATTAGCAGGCTACGACTCAGAGGTCACCATGTTTGCCACGCAAAGGCGCTCGCGTACTTAATACGATCTGATGAAATGACGTTAATTACTGGCACCAGAGACAACAACTGTTCAAAATGAGTTCAAATGAAAAATACTGTCCATGAATTCAACTTGAATAAAAATCCCTAAATTGCAAGCGTCTTATAAAACGCATTTTTTCGCTGCGATGCTCTGAGCTACTCTTCGCCTCCTGCTTCTGTGAGTTGAGTCTCGGAGAATAAAGAAAGGTCAGAGAAATGAGAGTCTGCTGGAATCTGAGGAGTCAATACAATCTGACCTTTCATATGTACGTCTGAAGTATTTATAAAGACGAACCTCCAGAGACATAACATCTGCTGTCTAACTTGTGTTTCTCCTGCATGTGTGGCCCCGCGTATTTCATCATGAGGTGAAGTAAGTGAGTAAAACCACATGTTTCCAATCCGAGCTTCAAGCATAAAACATTTCCATCACTTACACAACCTTCTCTCAAAGACTTTGTCCAAAACAGGAAGTGACAGAATCGAGGAGCCGCCGCTGGAACAGAGTGAAATGACAAACCTGAGATTATTCTGCTGGAAAGGATGAAAATTTAAATATTTCCCCGACAGAAAAGCCGCTGATTGCGTTTTGTGGTCGGGGGATTTTAATTACAGCTCCTCATTCTCTGTAATTATGGAGTAATGGCACAGGGACAATCCAGAGTAATACAGCCCATTACCAGAGAGGGAGGCAGGAGAAAGGAGAGGGAGCACTTTTCATTGGTGCTCATTGATGACCAATAATTGGCTTCTACAATGTATAATAAGTAATGCACGACATCACCAGCAGGGGGTTTGGTATCATATTATCTTTCAATGTACAAAGGTCACACAGGAGTTTCCAGTGTTTACACCATGGATGTTTTATTAACAGACCTCATTCCACTCGCCTGACGCATACGCCTAAAAAGTTTCGGACTTTTAGGTTTAGTTTCGGGTTATTCGACCAACAATTATACAAAAATAAAAACATCATATATTAAGGAAATAGAATACAAAGACCAATAATGGCCCGTGAGAATGTCTTGAGATTCCCTGCAAAGAGTTTCACAGGCATCTAAATGACTATGTTGATCTGAAAATGCTTTTTGGGCAATACCACAAGTGGCCACTGGGGAGAAAAATGCAAGTCTGAGGGGCTGCGCAATATCCTGGTTAGTCCAATGAAAGACATGTTGACTGTGTCAATGGATTCCTATTGTTTAGATTGGGTTGCCATGGACCTTTATGATTTCTTTGATCTCTTATCTCTTATATATACAATTGTTTTCTTTTCATTCATGTTTGCACCGTGCCCATGTCGACCGGAGTTTCAAATGACCAATGGACGGCAGAGACATCACTGTGTTTGCTCTCATCTCACTAAGAGCTCCACTGAGCTTTTAGGAGAGCTTTTATATTTCATGTGATCAAAGAAAACTACATTCACATTCAATCAATTCCTATGTGGAGTAATACATTTGTTTTGCGCAGCAAATTTTTAGAAGACTAAAACCCCTCCTCAAAGAGCTTTCTCATTTTGTCGTATGTACTTATCGTCCAACTCATTTTCTGAATTCATTTCCTGCGTCAACAGAAAGTTCCCTGACATCAGCAACTTCAATCAAAGCTCGCTGAGAATCCAAACCTCATTCCACAGAAGGCTGAATCACAACCTCGATCAAATCCAAATATCGTCATCGTCAAGTATGTGAGTGAATCATTCAATGTCTCCCTCAACATCAGCCATCAACATGTATATGCATACATATGCGTGCGTGTGTGTGTGTGCTCAGACAGGCAGGATGGGAGAGGGGCGGCCCCTCAGCTCAGGGTAGATAAATAACAGCGTTCATGTTTGAATGATGACACATGTTCAAAGAATCCCAGCCCTCCCCTCATCCTCACTTTATTCCACCTTTCCAGCCCGGCTCAGTGAAAGGGAAGAAAAGAGTGGTTGTCTTAGACCATGAATCCTGTCATAACAGCCAGGTGGACTCCCCCCCTCTCCCCCTCCCCCCACCCCTACCGCCCCGCCCTCTCCCCCCTCCTCACCCCCACCCCCTCGCCCCCCTCACTGCATTCAGCGGGCGTGTTGGGACTCATCCCTTCCTGATGACTTGACAGACAGGAGGTGTTGTGAATCAGCTCTGGAGGTCCACACACACACACACACACACACACACACACACACACACACACACTCCACTATCATAACTACAGTCACCGCCTCCACTCAGTGAAACAGACCTTTGTCTCCTTCATCCATCAGGAGCGGCAGCAGTGAGTCGCACATCAGGTGTCAACAGTTGATGCGTCTTTGTCTTTGGGGTCAAAGTGTTTGTAGACTTTGTGTGAGGTGGAGCCTCAGACACTTTCCACGTGGTCCAGTGACACGAGGTCAGTCTTTCTACATGTGCACATCCACCCATCCATCTGTACATCCATCCATCCATCTGCACATCCACCCATCCATCTGTACATCCATCCATCCATCTGTACATCCATCCATCCATCTGTACATCCATCCATCCATCTGTACATCCATCCATCCATCTGTGCATCCATCCATCCATCTGTACATCCATCCATCCATCTGTGCATCCATCCATCCATCTGTGCATCCATCCATCCATCTGTACATCCATCCATCCATCTGTACATCCATCCATCCATCTGTACATCCATCCATCCATCTGTACATCCATCCATCCATTCCTCTGTACATCATCCATTCATCTGTGCATTCATAATCCATTTCTCTACATCCAGCCATCCATCCATTCACCTGTACATCCATCCATTCATATGTACATCCATCTGTACATCCATTCATCCATCCATATATCCATCCATCCAGACATCCATCCATTTGTACATCTATCCATCCATTAGTACGTCCATCCATCCATCCATCTGTACAGCCATCCATTCATCTGTATATCATCCATTCATACATCCATCCATCTTCCATTCTTCATCCATCATCCATCTGTACATCTATCCATCCATTCATTCACCTATCTGTACATCTATCCATCCATTCATTCACCTATCTGTACATCTATCCATCCATTCATTCACCTATCTGTACATCTATCCATCCATCCGCACATCCATTCCTTCGTACATCCATCCGTGCATCCACCATCCATCCCTCACATGAGTGATATGAGTATCTCCTCTCCCTGTGTCAGTCTCTCACTGGCTCTCTGAGTAAAAACACCTCCCTGAGCTCCTCCTGAAGAATTCAGAGGGACGAGAGCTTCAGAGAAAATCAATTAAAACACACACGCTCGTACAGTAACTTGGCAAACGAGCTCCAATCTGAAAGGCTCGCGGCACAAAGGCAGGATTAGCTCTATTAATGCAGGAATCTCAGAGGCAATTAACCCGACGTGAGCAAAGCCCTTTTCTCAGATTCCAGGATGTGACAGCGAGCGGGCGAGCGACAGGAGGTCCGGGAGGAGAGGGAATGTTCTGTTCCCCGGCTCAGGAGCCCAGGTCAGACCCGCGTCAGCGGGTTTACACAGGAGGAGCCACTCACATGATCTTAGAGCTGGAGAGGAAAGTTCAGCTCCGCTCACTCTTCATCTTCATCCTTCTTATTCATATGATCAGAGAGGGTAGTTCACGTTTATCTAACGCGATCCTCGTGCTGGTCATGTGGATGAGGAACCAATCACATCCTTTGTAATAACAACAGTCATAATGATACACATGAAAACACAATGGAATGTGCCACAGCGCTGCAGGGCACCAAAAGCCATTTTCAATAAAGAAGAGCGAAAATAACTGGAAACAAAATGGAGAACAAAGGGAGGAAAAGTGTCATATTGTAATTACATGTAAAAGCCAGCTGGAGTCAGTCTCAGTCTGTTAGTCTGCTTTGACTTGAACTCTCTAAACTGTATTTATTGTTTAACGTGTGGTTTTCAAGTGTCGTGTGACGTGACTCTTATTATATATTTTCACCTCAGATTCACTCATCAAGAGGCGCAGACCACCTGCTGTACGAGCCGCCTGTCGGCTCCACCCCATCACCACAGGTACGACAGAAAGGAATAAAACACTTATCACAGCGAAACAACCCGACTGTGATGAAGGGACCTGGTGGTGGAGGGAGTTTCGGGGACGGTGGACACACCCTGCAGGACAGTCCTGAATACGTCCACCTCCATCCCAGAGACCCTCTGCTCCTCCGCTGAGCAGGTGTGTCCTGACTCCGTGACACTACCACTGCTTTACATGAGTCCGCGTTGTTGGACACATTGGGGGACAATGACATGGACGCACCTCCGAGACACTCCATCTAACCCCTGCACGGTATGAGGACACACCCAGGACATATTGTAGAATAACAAATATTTTGCCCATTTCGCTGTTTCATTTCCCGCAGCTCACAAACACTAAAGAATCTTGGTCCTTGGTGCGATGAGCTCATTTCAAATCTGCATTGTTTTTTTTGTGTTTTTTTTTTTTTTTAAAACAACCCAGAAGAGTCTCAGAGGACAGTGAGCAGGTGGCCACATCCTGCATGAGAACTTCAGGAGTTGCTGAATGGCGAGTGCTCACCTGCATTAAGCTCCATGGAGAAAACAAGAGGGTCCCGGGGGGAATCAGTGCGGGCTGCCTCCAGCGTTATCCCTCAGAAGCGATTCCTCAACAAAGCGCATGCAACTACTCTCGCCCCCTCCCCAACCAGCCGGCGGAGCGGCGAGCCATCGGGCCGCCGAGGTCAGTCGCAGGTAGAGGCTTCGCAGCTGCGCGGCCGCGTGATCGATCTGAACACAGATCCGCTCCCGGTGTCTTGGCGGCGCAGGTCAGAGCGGCTCAGCCTCTCCTGGGGAGGGAAGTGCAGTGAGCAGTCCTCGGCTGGGTGAGCGGGGCCAGCCACCGTCTCCCTGCATGATGTCAGAGGTGTTGGGTTTCAGCTGCAGGCTGAGGGAGGCTCTGCTGAGGGTTTGACCCAGCGCAGGTGAGACGGGCTCCTCCCTCGCAGCAGCAGCAGCAGCAGCAGCAGCAGCAGCCGGGGGATTTGCTTTTGTATTGTTTGAAAACAGAACGAGGAGCTTCTCTGATTCAGACGCGCACACACGCACAAAAAAAAACAACCTCCGGCAACAAAAGGTCAGATAACACAACCCAGACGGAGACGGGGTCAGAGCTGAGCAGCAACACCCCATGTTACAAACACAAGACATATTAGCTTTAAAGCGCCAGCGCACAACACGCGTCTCCGCCCCTTGGCACTGGATTTACAGCCTCATCCATCTCATTCCAATCTATCTGTGAGTCTGCCACCGACGGGAATATTGATGAGGAGTCAACATCCAGGTGAAGGCGCTAATTACTTGGTCATTTGTATGCAGGGGCAGATTCCTCCATCTTTTCCACAGCAGCTTCGGCCTGTTGGCGTGTTGGCCGAGTGGCTACCTCTGGGCTGAGTCACACGAGGAAGTGGGAAAAACGTGCAGTTCACGGGGTGGCCACCGGAGGCTGGCTCCAAAAGTGAGTTCATCCCCGTAGACGTTAAAATGGTCAAATGAAGAGGTTAATAAAACGTTCGTTTATCTTTTTAAACTCGTTTATTTTCGATCTTTTGAGATTTCAAATTGTGTATCATTAATTAAGGGGCGTGGCCTCTTGAGTGACACGATGGGCCGACCTGGAACGTTTTGTAGATGCTGTGACGGCACCACGGGCCCGCCCCCGCTCCACCTGTGCTCCGCCTCTTCGGCCATTTTTGGATGAACCAGGAAGTAGGAGGAGCTAGGCATCGACAAGGTGGCTGACGAGCGTGCCGCCCTCTACGGGCCTGAATCGCACTCTGCAGAAACCTATGGGTGACGTCTACATCCATCTCTTACATCGACAGCCGGCTTAGACGTGTATTTTGTGGCAAAATCTATTTTTTTATCTCTTGCTTCAGTCTTTGAAAAGCGCGTGAGTTAAGATCCAACATCGCGCGACAGTGCGGTGAGGGAGCTTTGCTCGGTTTGGGCGGTAGAAGACACTACGAGGCAGGTCGCCACCATGCTCACTACGCTCTGGTGTTGTAGTCGTTATTCTTCCCTCCTCGTCGTCATTGGAAACCATTGTGATTTAAGACTTGATGCAGCACTGATACACCAGGGGACAAACACAGCCAGGTAGACTTTCTCCTGACAATGGGAGGGGTGTTAATTGCCTTTTAATAGCGGGTTCACTCAGGTGAATAAATCCCGAGGGAACTCGCAACTTTTAATAGGAAAGAGGCTGCAGTCACATCCCTCCTCTAAATCACATCACTCCCACTGTGTCTTGCAGGAGCGTCACCACAGAAATCCAATTTAAAGCCCAGGCACAAAACAGACAGGTTCACCCGAGAGGCTTAAGAAGTGTTTTTTTCGACTCTAATATAATAATAGAAGGAAGAAGTGAAATATCCCAGATTTCAGTCGTATTCACAGCCCCATTTACACCCTTTGTTCAAATTTGTGTTTTGTGACTTGTGTTTTGGGACCACAATTGGATTCCACTTTGACCACATGAGGGTCCAGATGTAAACACATGACCTCATGGGCGACCGACCTCCCGTTCTTTGACCATTGTTTTTGTTGAAGCGGTGAGCAAACGAGAAGATATGACACTTTATATGCAAGGTTTTCATTCATGTCCAATCAAATAAACATGTAAACATTAGATGCATTCATTAATTCTTTGTCATTTTGAATATGATCATTCGAATTTGTATCTTCAGTGGAACGGATCATCTTGATGAACTGATTGAGTCCATGCTTTTTATTTTTTATTATTCTGCCAGTGAACGGAGAGTCTAGCTTTTTATAATGGATGCTTTTCAGCCTGCCACAACCATGGCCATGAGAATTCTATAAAGAACATAAAGGAGAACTCATTGGCACAATGATGTGACATTTATAAACCCAGTTTGTAAGAAACCAAATTTTCTCAAGTGAAATGAGAAATGAAGAATGGACTCTTTGTCGGTTCTGACTTTGAAATCCCTCTGGTCTAATTAATAGTTAATGAAACTGCAGCGAGCACAGAAGGCATGTAATGTCTCTGTCTGTTTCACTGTATATGTGTGTGTGTGTGTGTGTGTGTGTGTGTGTGTGTGTGTGTGTGTGTGTGGTTATTCTCAGCAGATGAATGGATTTGAATATGAGCAGCAACTTCCCCAGAAATTCAGCCGAGGAAAGGATGACATCATCCAGAGGACGTTCAGCTACAGAAGAAACACTGATTAATACAGTGAAGAAGAAAAAAAGGCCCCTTACTGAGCAAGTGTCTGCTTGATTGACAGGTGTCACGGCCAATCACATCCAACCGTGGTGGCTGCTTTGGGCTCATTGCAGACGAGACTGTCCTCCTGGAAGACAAACAGAGAGAAGCCCATTGAGCCATGGAGACAACAATGGAGCAAGATGGACACAGTCTCACATAGAACCTCCGTGAATGGATGGATGGACGGATGGATGGATGATAGATACTGTGCATGGATGGTAGATAGATAGATAGATAGATAGATAATATAATCTATAGTCTATAATGCAAAACAAACAAATAGGTAAACAGCATCAAATCCATCATCAACAAACTCTGATCCATTTCCACTGAGCATCACTGAGATACATTTCAAACACCTGCATGTGTCTCATGTGTCTCATGTCTCTGGCTTCATCACATCAGCAGAATAAACTCGCGCTGTCGTCTCACAGGGTCAGAAGACACATCAAACGAGCCGAGCTTCCCCAGAATGTGAGCAGCCACCTGTTACGGGAGAGGGGCTGTAATTTCGTCCCTTTCATTCAGCTACAAAGAGCCGGTTGGCATCTGTGATTAGTGACGTGACCCGACTGTCAACAAACCCACGGAGATCACACATCCAGGAGCTCCGCGTGTCAGGCTGTGGCTGTCCCAACACTGGAACTGGACTTCCAGGGGAGGAGGGAACACACACACACACACACACACACACACACACACACTCACATATAGTCACAATGCATCGCTCGGATTATTCTACAACTTCATTTGAGCAGATGCTTTTATCCAACGCCACAAACACCTGAGGGTGGAGGGAGAGGCCGGGAATCGAACCCACGACCTCATGCATTCAGGGTGCAGACCACTCAAATGAAACAGACAGGATCCACAATGTAAACATTGATTCATAACGACAAAGATGCTTTTATTAAGGACCCTGAGACAGAGAGAGGTTGTTGGTTTCAGTCCCAAAGTCTCAGCTCTGTTAACCCCATCACTGCTAAATCGACAATGCAGGATTCGGTGACCTCTTGTGGTGAGGTCGCATGTTGCAGCAGAACAGCCCTCACCTCGAACCTTGCCCTCCACATACTGCGTGTAGGAGAACCTATGGTGGCCTTCGGTGACCATCATCACTCTCCAGCTGTTTGGTTTGTCCCCAACATGGCCGCCTCCGTGGCGAGGACCGGCTCTTGTTTTAAACACAAACAGCTGACTGTGGGCACATTAAAGATCTTCAAACTTCCGAAATCCAGATGATTAAACAGCATTCTCCTATAAACACCGACTGAATCGGAGTAATTCCACTTTCAGTTTTCCACAACATAAACATGACTCATCGTGACCCAATTCAATCCATGATCATTATCTCCCCAGGAGCCCCTCAGCATGACACAACGCCACATTCTGCTCGCTGTGCATCAGCGGCGTAAACAAAAACAGCACATTTATAAAAGCAACGAGTCAGCGCCGGTGAGGGGACGATGGAGAGCGGCATAATCAGGTGGTCATGACCCCCCATGAGGCCTCCGGGTGATGGGGGCGAGGAGGAGGGCGAGGCGCTCACCACCCCAGCCCATAACGGACGGACGCAGCAGCAGCAGCAGCAGCAGCAGCAGCAGCAGGCTCCCTCTCCCCTCGGAATCCCTCCATGATGCTGAAGGGCACTCGGAGTCTCCGCAGGAATCAAGATGTGTTCATCAGTGACAATCAGAGCTCCATAGATTCGGGGGTGGGGGGGGTGGGGGGGCATGCCTGATGGTGTTTGCTGCTGCTGCTGCTGCTGCTGCTGCATGCCATCGCGCGTATACAGTCCACACACTGTACCTTCCAAACCCTGCTGGGCCTCGGTAATGAGCCGGTGACGGCCCACGTGTGTCAGAGCTGATGCAGCAGATACTACAAGTAAGGTCCCGCAGTGATGCACACACACACACACACACACACACTTGTCTCACCATGACGTGGTGCGAGTGCGAATCCCACCAGAGTGGGTATTTAACGACGTAGGCAGGCGAAGGGATGTTTTGTGGTGATTGTTGATTCACAAACACATCACACATGCTGTCACAGCTGAATGACAGATGATGGGGAGATTCTACCATCTGTCTGCAGATTTTAAAGGGCCAGTGCGTAAGATTCAGGTGGAATTATTTCCAAATAAGCAGGAAGAGACTTGTTTTATTGTGTTTGTTTTATATATATAATTGGAATTATTGTTTTCATTGTCCAAGAATGAGTGTTCTCTCTACCGAGGCGGCCATGTTGCTTTTACAGCAGCCCAGAATGGGCACCTTTAGAGGGCTTGAGGGGCATTCAGCTGCAATATGCAAATTCACCACTATATGTCACTAAAGCCTACACACAGTAGGTTTAACCCTTCAGGGTTTGTGTCTGCAGGTGCTTCGTCGTTAGATCCATTTCCAGCCATTAAGCATTTATTTTGAGAGTCTGAGAGTCAGACCTTCTTAGTCATTTGTAAAGTATCTGGAACCAGGGGGAGAAAACATCCCCGGTCTTTACGTTGGATAAGTTATTCATAGAGAAATGAGAAATGTAAATCTTTCATCAAGCTCTGTGTGTGTGTGTGTGTGTGTGTGTGTGTGTGTGTGTGTGTGTGTGTGTGTGTGCGCGTGTTACTCACTGAATAAGTCAACAGAGAGAGAAAGACACGAAGTGCACACAAACTCTACATCTCCATATGAGTCATCCGACCAAACGTAAACATATGAAAGTTTAAACTGCACCTGCTTCCTCCGGCAATAATGAAAGACGGAATGTGATCGTGCTCGTGCCGAGAGAATGAGCAGCTCTGGGCTCAGGGGAGCTGCAAGTGACGGTACTGCCAACTTCATCTGTTGTTTCGGACCCGAATCAGCCATCACTCACATCAACGGTCAAAACACGTCTGACTTTGAGTCAGAGGATTTGAATGCGCAAGGTTGCGGGTTCGAGTCCCACCCTCAGCGTTGCTGCGGGCGGAGCCGCCTGCTGAATCAGAACGTAGAGGAATAGGCTCGGCCCGGCCCGTGTGCGCAGGCGGCGCGCGGCGCGGCTTACGCAGCCAGAAATGTGCTGACTCGCGTCTGATCCAATCAGGGAGCACGTGCAGGTGGTGGCAATGGAAAAGTGATTTCTGGGGATTTGTGAGTTGTATGTTAAATAAAAAAAAAAAAAAAAAATCCCTCGCACATGCAGACGGAGAGCTGATGATGACAATCGGTGTGAAATGAGCCTCGTGCGCCGATGCTGTGCACATTGCGGGAGCAGGTGGGACGCCAGCTGCATGTTGACACTATTATCATGCACTGAGACAATTAGCGAGTCGTCAGCGGTCGCGCATGTGTCATGAGACGCATGGCGCGTCGCTCTCTACCTCCACTGGGCGGCGCTGTAGAGCGCGAAACGTAAACATTTACAGCCTGGGACGTTTGGGGGATCAGTAACTTTCCAGAGCACACTTCAGCAGTCGACGTGGGTGGGGGGAGGTGGGAATCGAACCTCTGACCCTCTGGCTAGTGGACAGCCCCTGTAAATGCACGATGGACTTGATTTTTGAATCATAAATGCTCGGAGTAAAAAGAGCTTCCCGGTGACGGTCGAGGTGATCGGTCACTGTCTCGGTGTCTAACAAGCCGGCGTCTCCGCGGAGCCGCTGTGAGGACGGAGCAGCAGGGCGCGGAGGCCGACACCTGTCAAACTGTCCTCTGCTCCGAGACGCTCAATAAACTCGGGCCGGGCGCGTCCGATGACGGATGTGTCCCCGCGCCGCCCTCATCGATCTCCGCGCGGCCTCCGGCGCGGCGCTCCCGCCGCCTCGCGGCTCCGCTCTGCCTCTCGCACCTTCGGCGGAGCATCAACACATTCACGCGTCTTATTCATATTTCATGGCGTCACAGCGGCGCCGCTGAGTTCATGCTAATTGAAGTCATTTCTCTCTGCCCTTCACAAATGAGTTCATGTGCAGCGATGAACCTTTGGCAGGACTCATCTCTGGCAATTAAGAAGTGATTAAATCAAAGCGGAGCTGGAGAACCGTTTTCCAAAGAGGGCTTGAATATTATTTTTTCTTTTCTTTTTTTTAAAGCAACGTCAGACATTCCATCCAACATGGAAGTCATCCGATTTGAGTGGCATCTTCATATATTGTTAATGAAAAGTCAGAGTCTCTCACAGTAAAGTGTGAGCTGTGTGCAGGTTACAAGAGGCTGTCAACTCCATTTCGACGTTGAAGAAGCGTCTGCAGGCGAAAGCACAGATCCACATGTGGAGGGGGGGCCGGCGGGGGGGGGGGCGGGGGAGGGGGGGGGGGGGGGGGGGGGGGGGGGGGGGGGGGGGGGGGGGGTGCGCTTCACAGACAGGGAGGAGCAGGAGCAGGAGCAGGAGCAGGTTGTCGCCGGCGGCAACGGTGCAACAGCCCCCCCAAACACAGCAATGTGAAATGACGGCTGAGGAATCATATCTTCATTATTATAAATAGACTCTTGAAGAACAAATTGGGAAAAGTGAATTGTTTTTAAATAAAGAATTCCACGGTCGTTCAAAGAGCTCAAATGCGGGTCTGTTTGTGGGCGTGGCCTCCTTCAGCGCACAGCCTCGGCGCTCACGTGCCGTGTTGTCCGGAGTGTCCTTCTCTCCGGCGCCACATTCTCCCGATGCTGTGACAAACAAGACGCGGCTCCGCGGCCGCACCCAGCGGGCTGCAGGAGAGGAGCAGATTGCCAGAACCCGGGGCGGTGCCAGGCTCAGTGGGTCACATCCCCTCAGAGCCCGGTCCAGGCTGCGGTCCAGCCCGAAGCCAAACCTCCCGCCACCGGGGACGTCACGCTCCCGGAGGAACGGGGCCAGCCCCCTGCCGGCCCCTCCCCTTCTTCAGCTCGCGGCCCAGCGCAGCTCGGGCACATCATGTACCGGACATATGGTGATGATTCATATCTGCCGCAGACATCGCTCCTGTGACCCTACCTGTGTGTGTGTGTGTGTGTGTGTGTGTGTGTGTGTGTGTGTGTGTGTGAGACTTACAAAAAGCTGAAGTTTAGGCCGAGTGCTGCCAGTGGGAGCCCACTGGTGACCGAGTGGGGGTCACGGCAGGAGAGCGGCTCCAGTCAGCGGCTCATGAGAATTGGCAGCTGCGGTGAGAAAGCTGCTTTAATGAAAGTTGCATGAGCTCAAAAGCCAGACTTGGCTTTCTGGATGACTCTCCGTCATTGAGCTGAGAGTGTCAATGTTAAATCAGGAGCTCCAACACAATCAAACAGCAGCCGAAACGGGCATCGCAATAGCGAGGGGCGCGGGGGGGGGGGGGGGCAAACAGAGGGGGCGGAGGGCGCAGACGGACCCCGACACAAAGACTCAGACAAGATGAATCACGATGGTCATGTGTTTCTTTGAATAACAACAGTCCTCATCAGAACTGAATTTAACGACGGGCGTTCTCAGTCCGCTCTTGTGTGTGTGTGTGGGTGTGTGTGTGTGTGTGTGTGTGTGTGTGTGTGTGTGTGTGTGTGTGAGACAGAGAGCGAAGGAGAGGAGACAGAAATGACATGCTGACGTGAAAATGAGATTGCCTGAGTTGCCTGCTGATGCATGAAAGGGAAGCACCAGTGATGCTGATGTGGTCGTTTTTCAAAAATAACTATATAGAATATAGTTATAGATATATAATATGAATATAGAATTTTAAACACGGTCATTTTGTGTTCTTTGCCGCCCGGGACCTAATGACGCGCCGGTCCGGGTTCCCCCCCCCCCCCCCCCCCCCCCCCCAGACTGAGACGACTTCGTAACTCATCTTTTGAATCACCACCTACCTCTAAAACATCTTGTCAATGAAACAATAATAATAACAACAAACCGGGCAGATATCAAGAGAAGTGCTGCAGTCTTTGAAGATAAAGAACTGCTGACTCAGCTCCCTCCTGCTGCTGCTGTCACAAACACCAGAGAAGTGGACGACAGAGGAAAAGCTGCGAGTAAAATCTGGGACTTGAACCCATGACCTTCTGCTCTACCACATTGTTTTCAACAATACTTCATGTGTGTACAGCTGAGCAATATCCACCCAATGATACACGTGTGGTGTGTATCATTGGTGAAACACAGTGACCAGGGAGCTCTCCTCCGGGTTTTCTGCACAATGACAGTAAAGAAGCAAAATTATCTTTCACCAAAATTCAAAAAATTGAGTATTTGTCAAATTTGTAAAAAAAAATATATATATATATAAATATATATATTCGTATATTAACTCCATGAATTTGTTTTGCAGGGTCCTATATTCCTCACTCTCCCCTGAAGCTCTTTGGCGCCCCCCAGAGGTTGGGTATCTCACTTCTGCATCTCAAGGTAAAAATCGGACCTCAGAAATACTGCAAAAAATACTGAATATTTTTACTGTACGGAAATACTGATAAATAATTAAGTACAGCTGCTGACGGCAAACAAGCACAAAGAATACAAAGCGCCTCACCGGCCCACGGAACGAACCTCTGGCGCCATAATTACCGTCCTCACCACCTTCACACTGCGCTTTGACCACGGATACTCATTTTGGGGAAACCTCAGTCAACCTTTCCTCTTGAAGACAAATACGTTGGACTTTTATCGAGGGGACAACAATATTTATTTTGACACTGTGGACGTGACAGATAAGAGGGCAGACTGACCATTCATCCCTGTCCACTGGGTATTAAAACACAGCTTCCTGCTGACAGCTCACAAACAACATCTCCAGGGTCATAAATTCGCTTTGCTCTTTCTGCTCTGTATCTTTCACAAATTTATGGCCGAAATAAAGGTGAACTGCGGCCATGAAAATGCTTATATCCCCGCCAGTGGCTCTGCTAACTGTGAGAGCGCCGGCGCCATAAATCAGGCGGCGCTGAGCCTGTCTCGGCCGAAGCGTTTTCAGATCCATTTACCACTGATAAAGCCTGCTGTTCCCCCTGGTCCTCGAGGGGGCAGCGGCAGATCCCTTCATAAATAAGCAGACCTGCGCTGTCCTCCAGCAACTGGAGCCCTGAGCCGGCGCCGAGCATCCACACCACACTGCAAACACGGGAGAGGAGGAGCGGAGCCGGCACTCTCACGCGATGGCGAGGCCGTGGAGACGGTCCACGTCCTGTCAGGGAGCTTCTGTCCTCGTGCACAGGCCAGGGAATGAACAGGCAAGACAGCCAGTGACAGCCATGTCTGTATTTGTATCACTGACGGCGCTTTTTAAAGTGCCGTTACTGTCCAGTGCCAGTGCATGTGTATGAGTACGTGGGATAGCGTGGAGTTCGGCACAGGATCTTGCCCGTGGGCACTTCAGCACGTGGAAAGGGAAAGATTGGCGTCGATGACGGCTCCTCTAACGCCTCAACCGCGGTCGAGCGTCAACGCGATGTGTCGTTCTACGTCGCGTTTCCTTTCTCAATGGCCGAATTCAAAGAATGATCTTGGATTCTGCTCTTCTCGTCTGAAAGGTCGAAATCAAGCGGCAACCTCCGGGGCAGAGGGATCAGGCCCAATATGGAAGTCGGAAAACGTGCAGTTCGCAGGTTGGCCACTTGAGGCTGGCTCCAAAAGCGAGTGGATCCCCACAGACCCCCATGTTAATGCGGTGATGAAATACCCACAACCAAGTTGACATCTCCGTAAGCCTCACGTTGCCACTCCCTCCGATTGGCTTGTCAACATTCTCCTCCCAGGTTTAGGTCTTTGGCCGATGCAGTTCCCAGGGTGGCCACCTGAGGCTCCTTCAACCAATAACACCACATTCAACTTGAGTACAAATGCAATGAAAATGAGACGTATGTCGCTTAGATTGTCTTTATGAGACAGACCATACACGTCTTGCATGTCACTCATCACCGTGTCAGTGGATGTTTCTCCCGGAGTAAATGGATCAACAGGCCAATTAAAGCCCTTAAATAAATCGGACTTTCTCCCGACGGCTTCCGGGAGAATTCTTCCACCAGCGCGTACAACACTGTGGATTGTAACCTGGAAACAAACAACCGTGACCGTGGCTGGTTTTATAAAATGAAGTGGCTTCGCTTCCAGTCTGGTGAGCATCAGGACGCGCGTGCGCTCTGTGTGGAGCGGCCTCATAAAGGCCCTATAAAAACAGCCCATATGTTGGTCTTTATGACTTTCGCATTGCTGCGACCTGCTCTGTACTTCACGGTCATAAACGTCAAAGCCCATTACATAACATGTCTTTGAAGATGGATTGCGTCTCCGAGTGCCCGGGTAATGCTTTACTTGAAATTCTGCTCATGAGGCAAAATGAAGCATCTAATGCAGCCAATCATTGGTCGGGCCGACGAGTCAGAGAGTCCAGCGCCGGATGCTGTGGCCTGTGTTTCTGGACACAGGGCACCAGGACACAAGGATGAGAATTTTTCGAACGGAAGATACGACAGAGCTTTACGATGTAGTGGCCCCCCAACCAGTCACATGACCGCGTGAGGGTCCCTCTGTTTCACAGCGCAGATCAGAGATTGGACGCCTAATACACAGTGGACATCCTGGCTCCTGGCACTTGACCAAAACAGGAGATGTGTAAATGATTCATGCTCCTTGTGAGTAAATGGTTCCTTCCCACAAAGGCCCAGCTCTGTCGCTGCGCGAGCGGCCGGTGGCCATGTTTCTCTGCTCGGGGACCTTTGTTTTCCTGCAGAGTGTCGACACACAGCTCCGGCAGCAGGTCCGTCGGAGGGTTGGACCTCAGCCCTGATCGGGAACAAAGCGGACACATGGCACGCCTGTAATCACTGGCGGTCGCTGCGAAGGATACGCGCCGAAAATCAAAACACGAGCACAATAAGAAGTGATGAAATGATATTTGCCACAGTAAAAAAAAGTGTGTGCAAAACGCCCATCTGTCTGTTCACAACAGCATCGGAGTTGAAATGTGCTGCAAATGCAGATTCCTCCTCTGCTCGGATTTCATGCATTTTCACGGTGAGGACCTCAGACAGGTGCTCGCTCTCGCTCTCTCTCTCTCTCTCTCAATTAGCATTTTAAATGACGACGCTTATCATGTTCCACCCATATAAAAAATAACAGACGTAGCGTCCGAGATGTCACCCATAGGTTTCTGCAGAGTGCTTATCAGTCTCCTAGCGTGCGGTTCATTTGCATGTTTAACTCCTCCTACTTCCTGAATCATCCAAAAATGGCCGAAGAGGCGGAGCACAGGTAGAAGTGGGTTAGGCCCACGGTGCTGTGGCAGCATCCACAGAATGTGCCGGGTCGGCCCAGGTGTCACTCCAGAGGCCACGCCCCTTAACTATGCAAAGTTGCCCATCTTGACATGGGAGTCTATGGGGATTGACAGCCTCGAGTGGTCACCCGGCGAACTGCAGCTTCTTCCACTTCGGCAGAGGACTCAGCCGTCAGCCCCAGAGGTTCCTGCTTGGTTCCACCGCAACAAGACCTCAGGGTGACTTACTATCGCTATTCAATAGCAGCCCCTGACTGTGATTGGATGCCAGCAATGCAACATTAATGCCCCCTGGTTCGGCGTCAACACGGACCAGAGCAGAGACTGGACACACATGTCAGTCCTGAAAGCCGTGGACGCCTGGAGCTGTGGATGAGGGATGGTTTGACATTCAGGGAGCATCTCGGGGCATGTCCGGGTCACAGTGCCAACACTAGCACCTATTCATTCACAACAAGCAGCGGCAGTGTGGAGCAGAGTGGACAGGGGGCGTCACAGAGCTCTGGGAGCCTGTAAATGACACAGTGTCGAAGTGAATCCAACCTGAATGTGTTTTACCATCCCATTGAGTTGACTGCACGTGAACGTCAGAAGGGTTGGATTGTGAGTGCAGTACATAGTGCGTGGAGTCAAGGGGGTATGCAGGGGCATTATGGTATGAAGGTGCAGGTCCTCTCCATGGGGGCAGCCATACTGGATCGGTCACGTTATTCCGGTACGGGAGTCGCAGAATGGACAAACTGAAGAGCCTCTGAGATTCTGCGATGATTGGAGGCCACAGCACTTTGTCCTTGAAGCTCGGAAAGGAGAACCGAGGTGAGGTGAAATGCCACTTAATCCTGCGCACTGGACCTTTAATGTGAGGGGCATTTGAACAGACCCCGGCCGTGTCTCACGCTGCACCTCTCAACACCGGCGGAAAACATTCAGAGATCTGCGTCTGCATCTCGCCTCCTCCTCCTCCTCCTCCTCTTCCTTCCATCTGTTGCACTGGTTCACTGGGTCTCACTCACTCACTCCCTCACTCACTCACTCCCTCTCCATTCTCCATGCCGCCTAATTAGGTCTGAGTCAGGTCCAGGTGAAGTGACAGCCAATTATCACCGTGTCAAACAGACTGATGCTCTTCTCATCTCTCTCTTTCTTTTCCTGCCTCTTCACCTTCCTCCGTCTTGTTGACTCTTCGGACGTTTAGGTTTTGAAGGAGGGAGCAAATAGAATAAATGGCTTTGCTTTAACAGGACAAACGGACTAATAAGACCAGTAATAACAAGCAGGGAGCCGCACACACACACAGGACACTGAACAACCAGCAGAGAGGCATGAGAAGCCTGAACCATCGCTTGTTATGAGACCAGCCACACACCACCACAACACTACTAATGCAGAATAATGCAGTGTACCACCGAGCTGCTGCTGTTGGTACTGAATCATACCCAAGTCTGTCCGTACCAGCGCAAGCTCTGGTGCACACGCCTGAAGAAAATCAACACCGCAAAGAGGTTGTTTACGTCGTGTTACTGAGGATCAGGGCTGGATTCTCATGAGAATAATGCAACTTTCCCTCACTGAGGAAAGACAGGAAACTGTGTCTTCATAAAGGGAATAAATACACCACAGAGAAACACACTTATGCAAGCAAGATTTGTTTTTAAATATATATAAATATGTATTATTACATCAGCACAAAGTCATGAGAGCGAGAAAGTGCAGTCAGTGTTGAGCTCAGATCTCCAGAATGAACCTTTACTGACACTGAGCTGCAGCCTGATCACTCAGCAGCGAACCCTGGCCACTTCAATGTTGATTTTCATTCATTTTAGATTGGTTCGATTGGTCATTGATTATGTGATTTTGCATAATGTATTTATATTCATCTGTTGATGTGTTTATTTATTTTTGATTGATTATGTAGTGCAGCTGAGAATATTTTATCATACATTTATTTTAGATTGACTCGACTGATTATGTGGTGCAGGTATGAATATTTTATTATGCATTTAATTTCAGGTGGACTTGACTGATCGTTGTTTATGTGGTGCGGGTGAACGTGATGTTGTGAGTTAAGATCGTCCATCAACTCATCGATTGATTTTGCATTGCGGTGATTGGCTGACACGGAGCATGGTGAACGTGTGAAAGTATTCTCGAAGTGTAAATACACAGAGTTACGTCTCCGCGTGTCTGTGACTAATAAACTCGAACACTTGAGCCGTGGACTCACCATGCCGTGGGCTCCTCCGCTCGTGTTCACGCCGGGAAAGACGCGCGGTGCTCGGACCCACACTTCCAGCAAACACCCCTCTGACTTTTCCTCCACAGCCGCAGTTCTCCTTAATCCAACCCGGTACGAAACAACAACAGCCCGGTGAAGCTCCGTGAGGCGAGAGAGGGTGAGGGAGGGAGAGATGTCCGCCCGGTGCCGGGCTGCCCGTCACTGAGCTCGGTGTGACCGTCAGATCCTCCTCCTCCTCCTCCTCCTCCTCCTCCTCTTCTTCCTCCTGGACCCGCTGCTGCTCCCTGACACAGCGGCGGCGGCGGCAGCAGCATCCCCAGCACTACCCGCCACACGCCCTCGGGAGTTGTCGGCGACGCTCGGCTGTTTCCGGAACCCCTACGGTGACAAACGAGGTTAAGGAGCTGACTGTACGTTACAGAGGCGGACACGGGGTGTTTGAGGGACAGGGGCGGATGGAGTGGGAAAGGGTGGGTGTGTGTGTGTGTGTGTGTGTGTGTGTGTGGGG
>JAFBJT010110662.1:67948-80331 GCA_016785325.1 Chascanopsetta lugubris | reverse complement strand
GGGGGGGGGGGGGGGGGGGGGGGGGGGCACCTGTTGTATACTGCTGTGCAGTATAATTTACATTATAGTATAACTGTGAATCATACAGAGTAATCGTGAACTGTATTAAAGGTGCAGTGTATACGATTTTGGTCATTTTTGGCACTTCTAAAAAATATTACAAAAAAATCACATATTGATATTTTCATAAATTTGTGATCACCTACATGTTTTGTTTTGCTCCCATCACCCTTAAATGAGCCCATCGATGTATGTTTACCTGAGGAGCGGGTCCTCTCTTCGGCGGCCGCCATGTTTTTACAGTGGCCCAGAGTGGACATACTGAACAGCTTTTGAGTTTGAATGACAACTGAAGTCGACCACAGGTTCTCCTGCATGTTCAGGGGGTGGGGTGAGGTGATGGACACAACATGAAACTTCACCATTAGATGTCACCAAATCGTACACACTGCACCTTTAATATCACACCCTCCTTTTATAACCTGACATAGTTTAGCCCTTGAGGGTTAAATGTATTATCTAGTGCAGACAAGATACTAGTTTGCGTAATTGAGATTAATATATTTGAAACTCACACGAGACATTTACAATGTAAATGATTAAATATGCAAATGATCTCCATGGTCTTTAAACTACAGTATATAAGGGCTCTGCTGTTTATCTGTTGGTATCACTGTGTTCCCACCATTAACACCCAAGGGACGTCATTTGTATTAATTATCGCATTTCTTACACAACATAATTATTCGGATGCTTTTTTTATGAATGGATAATCACGATGGAAGACGCCATGTTGCGCCACCGTGTTTTTAATGGTAGCCCTGAATGGACAAATATCCAAAATCCCCTCTCGAGTTTTAATCTTAATATCATAGATTCTCTTCTATGCATGGCAGATAAGTTTGAGGTATTGAGCAGTAACATGCAACTTCACCACAAGAGGCAACTAATCCCCACACACTGTGCCTTTAAGACAAATTGATTATATTAAATCGGACACAACATATTTACAATATGCGTACACAAAGAGGTTGGTAGTTTGCACAGATGGTGTGTTTAAACTCAGTTAAAAAAAAACAGCTGATAAATAAAAAGTAAGATGAAATGTGTATGACAGTATTCAGTCTGAATGTACAATATTCATGCTGTGGAGGAATAACATTGGACTGTAGACAGGCTGCCCACCCCTCCCCCCCCCTCCTCCTCCTCTCTCCTGTTGTACAATTCCTACAACAAGTCACCAGATGGCCTCCCCCAGGATCCAGCCACTGAAGAGATGTATGCTGAGAAAGGAAACTAATATTAGACATATTAGAGCATTTCTCCGCATACCTCCAATGACAGATGGCATGAAAGCATCTTTGACACGCGGCACAATGTGAATTAAATCTCACCCCGCAGAGCCACGGGAGCAGATATAGGATCTATACCTGTGTATTCGACACATTACATTGTATTCCTTGTCTCTGTTGCACAGATAGATATTTAATACAAATCCCTTTTGTTGTTGTCTGTTGGCAGCAGCAGGCGAAAAAGCACAGGCGCAGAGGAAAAGAGGAATATTAAAAAAACAGACTGTGGATGGAGGGGGGTGGGGTGGGGGTGGGGGCTGGGGGGCTCGACCCGGCCCCGTTGCTGAGGAATATTAAAAAAACAGACTGTGGATGGAGGGGGTGGGGGTGGGGGTGGGGGGGCTGGGGGGCATCTGCTTCGCCTGATGGGTTGACAGGAGAGAAAGAGGATGGACAGAGGGGGACTACAAGTGGTTGTATGTGGGCACGTTTGCCTGGTTGTCATGGTGATAAAAAAATGAAATATCTCACTCGTATAAGATGTTGACATATAAACCTCAGGCTTCTCTTTATAGTGTGTAGGAGAAACTATAGTGGCCTTCAGTTAGGTGGCGTGCAGAGAAACCAGACCTGCCCGTGGTGTTCATGGACAGTATATGGCTGATTCTAGGGCAGTGGTTTTCACCCTCTGCGGACCACCAGGGGGTGCTAGAGGGTCCTCAGGGGAAAAAATCTCATTAAAAAATGAAAATATTTGATTTGTGTTACAGTGACATACTCTGCAATGTATAGTAAGAACATGACAATAAAAATATTCTAATTTCAGTGGTATAGCAGGTATAAATATCTTTTACTACTAGTGAACATACATTCCACATAAACTTTTAGAACTGTACCTTTATTTATTTATTTTTAGATTAGGGTCCTAAAACTGAGGTCCTGAAACTGCAGCCTCCGGCCACTAGAAGGTGCCGTTTCTTGGAAGTAGGACCTACTGTGCTCAAACTACAGTCTGTGCTGGTACAACACTAACACACTGTACATGTTTACATTGGCAGCTCGTGGGGACTGGTTTTATTTTGAAAAGGTAACGTTCCTGTTTCCGGTGTGTTGTCGGCGACGCGGTTGTTTTGTACTCACTCTGAATGAACTGCGGGTCGTTGTCCCCTGAGGAGACACAACCAACATGGCGCCTCTGAAGTTCTGTGCCAACGTCTCCTGGTTGTTCACCGAGCTGCCGGACTTCAGCCAGCGAATACACGCCGCCGCTGCCGCGGGCTTCCGGGCCGTGGAGGCCGCCTGGCTCTACGACTGTCAGCTACGGGAGCTGCGGAGGGTCAGAGAGGCCACAGGTGTGGAGGTGGTGCTCATAAACACCCCCCCAGGTAAACTGCCCCCCCCCCATTACCCCCCCCCCCCCCCCCCCCCCCTCTGAGTGTATTGGTACAGTGTAGTTCATGGAGGACTATATCATGTGTGCGTGTGTGTTTGTGTGTGTGTCCTGTAGGAGATGTGAAGGCAGGAGATCTGGGTCTTGGAGCAGTCCCTGGCAGAGAGGCAGAGTTCAGGCAGGGTCTGGATTTAGCAGTGGAGTACGCTAAAGCCTTGGACTGTAAAAGGTGAGACACACACACACACACACACACACACATATATACACATATATAATCGTCAGTTATAATCTCCTCCATGTTCTCTGGTCAGGATCCACCTGATGGCAGGGAGGGTTCCTGTGGGCTCACAGAGGACGGCGGTTGCCAAGGAGATGGAGGCCATCTTTGTTCAGAACCTCACCTATGCCGCTGACGTCCTGTCAAATGTAGGTCAGGCTTCCTCCTCGTCCAACACCAAAACACACCTCATAGCTTCTGTGGTGCGCTGTAAGGACAGTGTGTTCTCTGCAGGAAGGAATCACGGGACTGATCGAACCCATCAACACGCGGGTCACGGACCCCAGGTACTTTCTGGATAGTCCTCATCAGGGTAAGACAACTCACCCAACTCTTTCCTCTTTGTTATCAGGCACAAGTATTTATTTATGTGCATTGTTTGTGTGTGCAGCGGCTGAGATACTGGCGAAGGTTGGGAAGCCAAACATCAGGCTGCAGATGGTGAGAGCTCTGTGTCGCACGTGACACCGAAAGACCGAAGCGACAGCGATGGAATGAGTGGACTGTTTTTGTTTCAGGACGTCTTCCACTGGCAAATCATGGACGGGAACCTGACGCAGAACATCAAGAAGTACTTACCTCTGATTGGTGAGTAAGACGCCTCTACAGCTTGAATAGTGCTGCGATGGACGTAGCTCGCCGGTCGCCATCTTGCCGGTGCCTAACTCCGCCTACTTCCTGGTTCATCCAAAAATGCACAGGTAGAGCGGGGGGGGGTGGCGGCACCAGGTGTCATGCTCAGCCCTTTAACTCTGCAGCCACAAACCATTTACCCCCGTACTTGCATCGTCCCTGTGTGATCTGATTGGACAGAATAAGAAAAGATCCATTTTCCAGTGTTGGAAGACACATGAATAATAACAGTCAAATATTCTGCAAATGTCGGAGTTCCCTTGGAAAATAATGAGATGTTCTGCCTCTGCCTCCCTTCGCCTTGAGAGTGAACACAAAAGGTTTGGAAGGTTGGAACATGCAGTCCGAGGCGCCGTGCCACCGTGCCGCTCGCCGGCACGACCGTCCCGCGGCACTTATTCTGAGTTGCGAGCCTTTAAGGATCCTCCCACATTCAGCCCGTCGTCTGTAAAGTTCCCGCTCTGCACTTCCACATTGTGCTTTTTCAGCCGTTGTGAATTCACTAATGAGCGTTTGTGACCGCGGAGGCCCCCGGAGGCCTCTTCCACCGAGCCGCTGGCTGCAATAAAGGCGAGACACGCGCGGCGCCGCCGCCGTCAACAGACGGGTGTTTGTGCTCCTCAGGTCACGTTCAGATCGCTCAGGTTCCAGGCAGGAACGAGCCCGACAGTCCGGGAGAGCTCAGCTACGCCTACCTGTTGGACACCCTGGAAACCAACAACTACCAGGGATACGTCGGCTGCGAATATAAACCACGAGGTCAGTCACGCACACGCCGTCACACAAACTCCTTCAAGGTGAGCTCTGCGTCATGTTTACACACTGCACCTTTAACGTAGAGCGGCGCGAGGGGGCGCGAGCTTAACTCTCACGCTCTGTCTCTTCAGGCTCCACGCAGGAAGGTTTGGGTTGGATCAAAGATTACTGGGCTCGCAGCCAGTGAGGGGACTCGACCACACAACTTAAGATTTGTGTCTTGCCTGCCTGTGAACTCCTCCTACACACACATTTTTGTTCATTCTTTTTATAACAGTGTTTTACTACAATCAATTGCACCATGAATAAAGATGAGATCATACACGGCGTGAATTCTGATTACTCGGGAAACTGCGAATGAACTGCGGTGAATTGTGAGAAAGCACAGATAAAGCGCCTCTCTCTGTTCTCCATTGCAGCTGCGTCTCTTCACTGTCGAGCCCTCGCCATTAAACTCTAACACGCAGTCGACTTAATAATCACCCAGGAGAGGAAACTGATTCATTACAGTCATTCATCCTACGGGTTTATTCAGAATGTCACATACCGTATGAAGTACTCTGTACATACATAATATACATTATACAGTCAGAGAGGGCGTCATCTCTGTAAACAGACTGCATGTGAATATGTAGAGTCAGTGAGTGAGGGGCCACCATTTTGGGGTTTGGGGAATCTTCTGCTTCTCCTTTCCCAGGAACAGTAACAGTCCACCATGAGAACAAAAGCCATACAAATCTTGTCTGCTGCCCCCGGAGGCCGTCACGTGGTCAGACACCAGCCGACGGGCTCCGACTCAACACAAGTCGAGTGTTTTATTTTACAGTGTTAAAAAAGAAAAAAGCCAAAGGCCTAACTAGTTCAGTTCACATTTCTATCATTGATATCCAGTGTTTACACATTCAGGCTGAATTCTCTGAGAAAGCTGCTCTTCATCAAAAATCTCTCCATTTTAAAACCACAAAGAAGAAACTCAGACCCGCGCCAGGTTTTCTGTGCAGAGACGTAAGGCTTCGATATCATGACGCTGATCCAGTGGATGTCAACTCTGCAAACTTTCAGTGAATTACTACTTCTGTACGAGGATGGCTTTAAAGAGGCTCCTGGGAGTTTTGGCGTCATTCCATTCCGCACCACCAGATGGCGGCGTTGTGTGGCTATTACGTATATAATTAAGCTCACTAAGTCTTGATTGCTTACTTCGTGTAACTGGCACATTTGAACTGGTCTGAACGGAGCATCACTGGTGTGGATGGTTGTGAGTTCTAAGGCAACTTGCCGCTTGTCTTTGTTGTCAATCATCCACACTGGCTGCGTGTTTGCACAACAACAACAACAACACAAAAGTGCATTTACTTCACCCGCCCTTGATTGGTGAAGATGCTCTAAAAATACACCTGTTCGCACAAAACGCAGCCGGATCTGGATTGGGGCTGATTGCTGCACTGACTCACTCCAGTGGTATAAAAGTAGTATTACAGGAAATATCTCGAGTACGATGCCATATTTTAAGGTCATTTCTGAATATTTTAAAAATATATAGCCCCTTTAAGCCTTCTTATAAACCGAGGTACCATCCGCACTGTTTCTGAACACACGTCAAACTCATCACCCTGAACATGCATCGGGCGCACTGTGCTGATGACATGTGGCGTGCTATTATGCAAATCAGTTATTGAGATAAATGTGACCCATTTTCCTGCGAGTGGAAGGCAACATTTGTCACATTCTACCCAAAGTGACTCAGGCACTTCAGCTGCATAACAGGGGGCGTGTCTTCAAAGGTTGTGTGTGCAGAGCAGATGGAATGACAACAGTATCACTTCAAAGATTGGAGAATTAGAAACAAATAAACAGGGAACAAATAAGCAGAGAAAGGCACTTCAAGGCTCCAGATATGGCAGTGGGGTGAAAGTGGGAAGCGGCTCTGACACTTCGGGAAAAATATAAACCTTTAAAGAAAAAAGAACCAAACAACTCCCACTCTGCTCAGACATGTGTCTGTCTGTCGCTCTGTGAAGTAGAAAACACTGATGTGGTGAGGGGGGGCTGGCAGAATGTAATCAGAAGGCACATCAGAGAAAACTCCGACCTGTTAATGAAAGTGCGAGGGTGGGAGTGGTGCTCATTTTCAGAGTGAATGTTTGTTATCGGTTGCCATGACTCATCACAACGTGCTGATCTGGATCACTGCGTGCATCTTCTGTCTCTCAGTGTTTGGCACGCTGCTCCAGACACAGACAACTGGATATTTGAAAAATAAATAAATGCAATTGATCGATGAGGGCTGGTGAACCTCAAAACAACGAGTCTGCTGATTTGTAGATGTTTTGTAAATGACAGTCTTTGGAATTTGGGGGGTTGCATGGGACCACATTGGCAACACAGAAGTTACACTTCCTGTATCCAGTTCTTGAAATACATCCATGGAGTGGGTCCTCTCCACGGACGCCGCCATGTTGCTCCACCATTTGTTTTGTTTTTTTACTGTGGCCCAGAATTGACAACATAATTTAATGATGTATGAACTATTGTTTTCATTCATTAAGACTGAGCCCTTCATATTTACATCAGTGGATCCTCTCCGTGGAGGGGGCCATGTTTTTACAGTAGCTCACAATGGACAAACCTAACACCCTTTTTTGAGTCTTTCAGATAAACTGAAGGCTCCTCTACAACATGGGAAGGGGAAGGCTGAGGTGCAACATGCGACCTCACCACTCGGCGTCACAAAATCCACCTCACTGCACCTTTAAAAGCGAGTCTCAGTGTTTCAGGTGAACACGTGTACATGTTGACATGCATATACAGTATTTTGTATTTATACTGTACATACATGTATTCATACTTACACATTATGCATAATTACACACACTAATACTGTTGCATAGACGAGTAACATCACCAGACGATACGATGCCTTCCTTCATGCCGCTCCATCATAGACGTCAGTGATTGGTGGAGATGCTGGGAGGGTTAAACCCCCCCCCTCCTCCTCCTCCTCCTCCTCCTCTCCTCTCCCTCCATGTGCTGATTGTGGTCACGTGACTCCCCCGGAGGTGACTCTATAACAGCCCTGTCCACAGGTTGTAGCAGGCCGTGTTGATGACAGACTCCAGATGATGATACATGGACACCAGCTGAGGTGGGGGGCTGCTGCTGGCCTGGGTCTGCGGGGGCAGCGGCTCACGAAACACAACCTTCAGACTCTGCGCGGGGAACAACGTGCCGTTAGAACATCGACGCAGCAACGACATGCTCATGACGTAACTGGCAGGAGGAGCGCCACCCACCGTTTTCCCTGCCTGAGTGTCCAGGAAGACCAGGACAAAGCAGTCTGTGAACTTCTGGTTCAGAACGGCCTGGAACAACACGACACACGACACGCCTCAGACCTCTGCCTCCTTTTACTCCCATGCAGAGGAACGGAGGGAAAGAAAAGAGGATGCGCTCACCAGGTACTGGATGCCGTTGTCGTCAAAGTGTCTGCAGCTCTGAGGGAAGCGGTTCAGCAGGACTTTGATCAGACTCTGGTACCAGGCTGGACCCATGGTCAGGAAACAGTCCTGCAGCGACACGTCACATGTGATCATCCACCGCGTGAGACACCTGACAATTGTCTTGTTGTCCTTTGACGTGCAGATCCAGTCAGAGTGCGAGATAACGACAGCACCTTTCAGTTACGGCAAAGCTGGATGACGACGATCAAACCGATGTGAGGTTTTAAAAGCATCCGACCGCTGCTGTTACAATGTGCCGATTCACCGGGAACTACAGCTGCGACTCTGCTGATTCACGGCTCTGGCTGCCAACGCACAGTTTCAGTCCTTCCTGTGGTTCCAGGAAGGACACTCAGAGATATGAGGTCACAGTGGCGACTACAATCTAAAAAAGTGCAAGTCACAGCTGGAAATTCAATTCAAATTTAATGAGGTCGGACTTGGGGGCGACTTCGCACAGAGGTGACCATTTCCCCCGACTTGACTCCGAAAAGACTGAAACTGCTGGAGGAACCAATAAGAGCGGAGACCGCGGCCACGTCAAACAAAAGCTGAGACAGAGAGAGGGGCGAGAGAAGGGGGGGGGGGGGGGGGGGGGGGGGGCTGTCATCTACCAGAGCTTGAAAAGTGCTGACATTATAAGGACAGCGGTCTGATTGGTCGAGTGTGGGACTGACCAGCTGTGGGTCGATCTCCCCCACCGAGCGGCTCTGCACGGCCGCCAGCAGCTCCTCCAGTTCGCTGAAGGTCAGCTTGTTGAGCTTGAGCTTGTCCAGGTGCTCCCCGTGGAACAGTCTCCTCCACAGGTTGTCCCGGCGACAGTGGCCCATGGCCTGCTCCACGCTGGCCTGGATCTGTCGGCGGGCCAGCGCCACCTCGTTGTTGAGCAGAGGGAACAGAGGGGAGGGGTAGAGCAGCCCCTGGGCCTCGGCCCCGCCCCTGGCCAGCGGGTAAAACTCGTTGCCGTCGCTGGGGGCGGAGGGCGCCGCAGCCTCGGCCGCCGTCTCCTCCCACGGGTCCGGCTCGGCGCCGCGCGACCCGCCCGCCTCCGCCCGCTCCGGGGCCAGGCGACCGCCCAGCTCGGCCGGGTCGCGGTGGATCGGGGGCAGCTTTTTGAAGCGGCGCATGTCGGCGGTGAGGTGGGGGAAGAGCTCCCGCTGACTGGTCATGATCACGTAGAACCTCAGCCTGCACACACACACACAGTGGGAGGAGCCAGACGGACATTCACGCGACGCTGTTCTCTTTAAAGGGGCAGTGTGTCCGATTTGGCGACATCTAGCGGTGGAGTTCCATCACCTCGCCTTCACCCTTCTGAACATGCAGGACTTCAGTTGTCATTAAAACTCAAAAGACGTTTAGTACGTCCAATTTCACTGCTGTAAAAACATGGCGGCCTCCACAGAGAGGACGCCTCTCTTCATGTGAATATACATTAATGGGCTTGTTTTAGGGTTTGGGAGAAAAAAATAAAACATTGCCGTGATTATAAATTCATGAAAAAGTCAGTACTGTATATTTTTTTTTGTTTTTTTTGTTTTAGAAGTGACAAAAATGACCCAAATCTTCCACACTGCACCTTTAATGTCCGTACTCCTTTCACTTCTAATAGACTCCTCATACCTGAGCAGATGTCGCTCCCCATCCGACTGCTCCTCGAATGGAGCTGCGTTGTGACAAACCACCAGGGACACGTCGAAGTCGTCGTGGTGGTGCAGACCCTCCAGATCTTTGTAGGAGCCAGAGCTACAGGAAGAAGAGGAGGAGGCGGAGAAGGGAAAAGGGGTTGAAATGACACGACGTGACACGACATGGCTTCCGTACGAGAATCGATTTTGGATTTTTGGTCTGCGTGGGTGTTACCTGTTCCACAGAGTGACCAGAGCGTACTCGTGCAGGTCAGCTGCACCTTTCTTGTTGTCACTGGGAGCCGCGGTCTTGGACATGCGCAGCGGCTTCATGCCGTAGGTGCTGGCGTGGTCGGTGACGTAGTTGTAGAGCTGGTGGGCCGTTATCATCCCGGTGGGAACGGAGAAGCTCCCTGTTGACACACACGTGTTCGTTTGCTGCTGATTGTGTTGTGGATTAAAGGTTCAGTGGGTCACATTTACCTGGAGATAGAGGCGCCTGAGATGCACCCTCGCCATTTTGCGCCGCCATGATTTTACAGTAGCCCTGATTGGACAAACTAAAATGTTGTTTTGGGGTCTAAGGACCACTGATGGCTACCGTAGGTTCTGACATGTAACTTCGCCATTAGAGGCAATGAAACCCTGCATTCTGTACTTTTACTATTTAAAGCAAAGTGCCATACATCTTCACATGGAAAGTGAGATGATAGAATTACTCACAAATCATCATTAAAAGGTTCAGAGAGCAGGATTTAATGACATCTCATCATTAAATCTGATGTCAATATCACAATGTCATTTTAAGGGAACAAACGAATTCTAATTTTGAAATGATGAAATGCCCCTTATGAATAAAAACATCTACGCTATCTGTGATCAAGTCAGTGAAATGGACAATTTACTATCACACCATAATAATAATAATTGCTTTTTGTTTCCTTTGAAGTCACCTAGCTCTCCAGTTCGAACTCATTGAATTTCTTTGTTGGTGAATCTGCTTTTCCACAGCTACTGTCGTTTCACGGACAAAGGATTTCAGAGCAGTCACCTTGGACCACGTGGTTGCGGCCAAACTTGGGGATGTCGGGGTGATGGGAGATGAAGTCGTCCAGGAAGTCGGTGAGCTGGTAGCCCTGGCGCAGCGTCATGTGGCAGCCCACCAGGTACTGATGGACCACGCGCAGGTGGAAGTCGTAGCTGAAGGAGTGAACGTGCATCAGGTCCCGCACCTTATCGCACTCCTCGGTGAAGAGCATGGAGAGCTACGACAGACGGACAGAGACTGTTAAACGGCACATCTGAGGCGGCGCTGCGCAACGAAGGAAGATCCCGCTTCCTCGAACTGGTCGTCTCGTGTCATCGTCCATTAGTGACCTCGGTGTCTGAGGGCGACTCCTCGCTGTGCTTTGAACTGGGCCCGAGCCTCTTGGCTCCTCGGTGAGAGGCTTTTGTAAATATCAGACCGGCTCATTATAGTAACGGGGGGGTTTCATTCAATCCAACATCAAACAGAGGGGCGACAAAAGCATTCATTACAAATGCAAATAGATCCAGGGAAAGGCTGCGCTGTGCAAATAGCGACGGCAGTAAACAGTTTACAAGGCGAGCGTTACACTATACTTTCATCTGGGCCTTTCGCCCCAAAACACGTCGCGCCCTGTGACTGGAACCTGCAGCTTTCTCTCCCCCCTCTGTCCACGAAGGACAGAGGACCTTCATCTCGCCACAGAGACGGGAAAAGACGAGGAATTTGGCACAAAGATGAACATTAACTTTTATGTCTCTGGTGGCGTTCCTACGCTCTGGGTGACAAATGAAGTGTGACCTTTAATCCTGTTCTGTGTGGAGCTGCGAGGCTGCAGGAGCGGCGGGGACCTCTTCAGCTGGGTGTTAGAACATTTCCTCTGTGTGTGTGTGTGTGTGTGTGTCGTCTTCCCTGTCCAGATCGCATTTCAGTATTCCCCCGAACCTCTGATCCCATACGTTTCATCCTCCGGTTAATTGAACAGCATACGTAGCTTTGACCGGAGTAAAGTTTTTTAAATCCCGGGACGACTGAAAGAGGTCGCTACACTGTGGGTGGAGAAATACGGTTCTTTAAACTGTATAAAATGAGCATATGAAAAGTTGGATAACTCGCTTTTTCAGGAATAAGAAAAGTGGATTTTTTAACATGTCACATTCTGGTGTTTCTGACATCCTGGATCTGAGCCGCACCACATGAACATGATCCCCTCAAACTGTCGCAACAATCAACTACACCTCCACACATCTGCTGTTTGCTTAGAGCCAGGTAGCAGAGACTCACACTGCACTGAATACCTGCCACCTGTTTGTGTCGGATTGAGTGGGAAAGTCGCTTCAAGTCATTTTTTTCACTATTTAGGGAAATGGCCATGTACAGGAAAAAGGGTCCTTTCTATAGCCAGGGCTTGGTTTGTCCATTCTGGCTCAAAAATGGCGGCCTCCATGGACAAGGACCTGCTCTGATTGGAGGAAATTAAAACATGAACAATTATTCATCGCAAGTTATTATTCCCAAATGACAAACTCATTTCTTTCTCTATAACAGATCAAGACGAGACATGAACATGCACTGCCTGACGGTTGCCAAATAGCCAGGTGGAGGAGACGGCATCGGGAGGACAGCTCTGCTGACGTAGACTGCATCACTACTCTGCTCCCCTCCGGCTGCTGTTGTCTCTGCTTCAGCTGTGGTTCAGTCTTATTAATTGATATCAGAGTATGGAGAGGATTTCAACGGATAAGATAAGAACCTTTAGAACCCAATTACAGAGAGTGTGTGTGTGTGTGTGTGTGTGGGGGGGGGGGGGGGGGGGGTGGGCACACAAACAAAAAAGGAGGGGGGGGGGGGGGGGGGGGGGGGGTTCCAGAGCAGAT